>JAKTSC010000072.1:0-47567 GCA_030580015.1 Lachancea waltii | reverse complement strand
TTAGCTGGATGATTGGGGTCTCCACGTAGTAGATTGTTTCCACTGTTTGTTTGCCGTCTTCACCGGTGAATGTCAAAACATCCGTAGAGTATGTTGACGTCGCATCACCGCTGTAAGCAGTAGTGACCTCAGAAGTTAGCTGGATGATTGGGGTCTCCACGTAGTAGATTGTTTCCACTGTTTGTTTGCCATCTTCACCAGTAAACGTGGACAAATCTGTGGAATATGTCGAAGTAGAACTAATGTCTTTTGCGATAAAAATGGTAGACGTCTCTTCCGCAACGGGAGTAGCAACGTAGTAGATAGTCTCCACTAAAGGCTTTCCGCCACTTCCAATGATTGTGTTAACACTTGTGGAAAAAGTGGTGGTTTCGGAAACCTTCTGGGGGATTTCAGTGGTGCTGATTGTACGTGCAATTGGCGTCTCGATATAGTAAATTGTTTCAACGGTCACTGTGCCGTCCTTTCCTTCTATGGAACTCAAGCTGGTACTATAAGTGGAAGTTTCAATGCCAGTCCATGCAGTATAGGATAGTGAGGTCGTTCCTACGGTTGGAACTGCGATAACAACTACGGGCTGCGGAACCAGATCGCCCACAGTGTTAGTCTTGGCATTGGTCACCGTCAAGGTTGAAGTACGGCTCGCAGACCAGCCAGAGGTCGTGGTCACGGGAGTTAGGTAACTGCCCGTACCACCGCCACTGGCAGTACCCGCAGTGAAGTATGCGCCCCTCAACCGAGGAGTATAGCTCGTAATTGTTCTTCCACACGTAATTTTTTGCTTGAAGGTGTTACTGAATGTGATCCTTGTTGCGTCGGCCACGTTTAACTGCTGATACGCATTCACAAAGATATGGTAGCCGGCGGGAATACTTGCTGCTGATATCACAATTGAGTCCTCATCGCAGCTCATCTTGTAGGAACTTACCTCAACTGCATTCATGGGCGCATTCCAGGCGTTGAAGCTGTTTGCCATGGAAATCTCGACATCATCGCAGCTGTCGATCTCGCCATTATCGTCTGGTACACCGGCATAGTATAGTGTCAGCACCTGGTTATAAGCAGCGGTTGAGCAGGCCCCACCAACAAAGTAAGCCATGTTCAAGCCTGGGGGAGCAGCATAGTTGTCGTCGTACATAGTGAATCCGTTGAAGGTGACCGCTGGAGAAGCCCTGCCCGTCTCAAACGACGCAGTAGCTGTCAGCGAGTCCCAAGAAAAGGTGTTGACACCAAGTTTCCATTTGTTGGCCGCGGCAAGCGCCCCAGGCGATGAGGTTCCCCCTATTGCGAACAAGAAATTGAAAAAGATTTCACCTTTCGCATGGCTGATGTCGGACCGGCTGATGGTACAGGTCAGTGAGCTGGTAGCGATGGACGCAAATCCGTTTTGAATGACACAGTTGGCGACTGTGCTACCGCTGGTTTGGTCCGTAATTACGATATAGCTGGAGTCGCCGATACTCATTTGACCGTAGATCTTATGCACGTAGGGCATGTTTATGCTAAAAGTGTCGCCCTTGGCTGGGGTTGCGGATGAGGGAATGTCGTATGAGAGAGTTGCGCCCCATAAGTTCATGGGATGACGTGTAGAGGGCGTTGAGATGGTTAAATGTGTGAAGATGCCCTTGATCTCTCTGGCGCGGGCTAGCGCTGCAAAGGAAATAATCTGGAGCAGCACTAGCAGTGAGAGCAGTGGTTTTGAGAGGTTACGTGCTATCAGCATGTGTGTGTGTGTGTGTGTGTTGTATCACGTGCGCAACGTCTCTTGGTTTAGATGTGACCTTTTCCCTGCCGTTGAAAGCCAAACCAAAAGAGGAGGAGAAGTTCAAGGAGAAGAAAGTGCAGGTATGCTCGAATTGAAAACCTTTTAAGATCTGGCCTGCATTTTTCTGCTACACTCTAGGTTTATACTTTTTCGAACTACAACTTGATGTGAACATAAAACCCGATCGATTTCATCTCTTGGCAGAACTTTTCAGTATCGCTAGCCTATCCCGCCGACCCAGTATTAAAGGTACAACGACCTGCATGCGCAATGCATGGCTGATCTTGGTGGAGCGTGAGCACGTTGGTATCATAAGGTGCTATGAGGGGTTCGTTCAGGACGGCTCAGGTCCTCTTGACGAAACTCCGTAAATGTGCTTGCAGCAGAAGTTACGTACTGAGTGACATACAATATGTGCCTGTGGAATAAAAGGGTTTATGAGTCAGCATGCATATGTGATTACATAAGGAAAAATTTAGTATGCCGTGCGAAGATTCTCTCTATGGCCTGTAGTAGCGGTCATAACGGCCCTTCCTTATGCATAACATGCATCGATAAAACATGGATCCTGCCGATCATGTAGGCACAGCGCTGCAGTCCCCCTACTTTTCGAAAAGCATGCGGCTTCTCCATGCAGTCCGACCGGGTCCGTTCGTCCGAGTATCCCTCGGACATTGCAGGCGTGTGCCTGTAGAGTCTGCCGGAACCTTCGACTGTAAAACGTGCAGAAACGTCACCTAGACGTTTCGTAGGCACACATGGAAGGAAAGAAGCTAGCTGCGTAACGGAAATGGAAGCTCGAAGAACGGTACTCTTGGCTCTTTGTCTCGGCTCCGATCTCGGCACCTTGCCTTTTCTAGCTCTTCCTTTTGTTTTTCTTTATCCGATTCCTGTATTTGTTTTTTTCGCTAACACGCGGCTACATGATTACACAATCTCTGTCCTCAGTCTTGCGCTTCCCAGCGAAACTGGGCGGCGCAGGCCGTTTTGCCGCGCGGGAAGGCGCCAGAGTAGCACCTGCCGGTAACACAGACATACGATTCTCACGAGCAAAGGCAATTGGGTCACCTAAGCCACGTTGAGGTAGGCCACTGCCGCCTTTACCCGCAGGACCGCCAACAGCAATCATGCCAGCGCCCAGTGGCAGCTCGTGCTTCTTCGAGTTATTGCCGTCGGCGAAAGCGGAGCTGGCACGTGATGAGGTCAGCTCCGGAGGCTCGAATACAATAGCGGACTCGTCACGTACACGTGTCTCCATGGTAGGGTCGATACCAAATTGCAGCAGACTGTTGGCCAAAAACGAGTAAATGCGACGCCAGGTTTCCTCGAGTTCCGGCGTGCAGGCCACACCGAAACGCTCTTGCACGGTTTTCAGAAACGCTGCGCCGGCAAACTCGAACATGTCGGCGGTAACGCCCAGAATGCGTGCGTGGCGCTTTCCGAGGCCGATCAGGTAGTTGTCGAGCACAGATAGATCTTCGAGGTTGCTAATGGCGATGGACAGCACGCCAGTGACACCAATGGCCACGTGACGGATAGTTGGGAAAACCCGCGCCAAGTCGGGAGCCAATGCGATAATATTTTCCAGGAACTGAGCGCCAAATAGCGAATTGCAACTGGTCACTGCGTACTTGCTCTTGCGAGGCATGCCAGCGGCAGCTGGAGCAGGGGCGCCTGCGCCCATGGGCCGCTCGCGCTCGCGCTCACGTTCCCCGTCCGAAACCACACGCGCGGGCGCAGGCGAGGGGCCTGCGCGGCGACTTTTCTTGTCGGCGCCTGGGGCCAGCGCACGTCCAGCGTTCAGCTTGCTGACGAAGGTCTTGAGTTTCTCGGGCGGACACTCTTCGTCCAGCATGATCGACCATGAGTCCCGCAGCAGCATCATGTCGCGCGCAGAAAGCTTCATGGTCAATTTGTAGCGCGTGCCGTGTGCGATGCTAGATTCCAGCGACGAGGCGCTAGAAACTCGCGTCAGCGACTCCTCCTGGTCGCTGCCGATCGATGTGCGGGGCGAAAGCTGCTCGCCGTATGCTTCGTAGAAAGATTGTGAGTACATCATTGAAGACGAGGTAGAATCCGGACTATCTTCCAGCCGCGACATGGTTGTGTGTAGAGCACTTTCCTCGAGGTCGCGTGCACGGACGGCCTCGTTGTTATTTTGCTTACTATTCATCATTTTTAACATCTTGAGTGTGTGTGTATGTGTATGTGTATGTGTGTGTGTGTGTGTGTGTGTGTTTGTATATTATGCGTGCGTCCTTGCTCGTAGTCCCGTGGATAACTTTTTCACCAACTCCGATGCCCTGAGCGATGAATTGATTATGTTACGCTGCTCTAATCAAAAATCTTGGTAATTCTCCGACCCTTGCTCTCACAGCGCGCTCCTTAAGTACTAGCTCTGGTCAAGGCGCGACCCTACCAGCAGCCATACGACCCTCACACCTCGCGCTGCTGCCCAATCCACGCCATCGGGCCTATGTTCTCTACCTTTTTTTGTCTCGACCGTCCGCATGACATTCCTTGTGCGACCCAGTAACGCATAGAACGAACTCCCAAGGCACTGCTGCACCGACCGTGTCTCTTCCACATGATACATCCAGCCGTCACTATTCCTCGATGGCTCAATACCACGCCTTTTACTTAGTCACTTTCACACGATCATTCCATCACACGGTTGTTCATCACATAATCCTGCACTCGAATGCTTACCAAGCAGGAAAATTTTTTTTATTTGCGATGCGATGCGCGCTTCTGCAGAAACGCTGGTTCGTCCAGCGCACAGAAGAACTTACTGTCAATGGATCCGCGCCCACACTAGGCTCTGGTCTGTTTATTCGATCACCATCGCTTAGTGCAACGCTAGAAAGCTCACAATGCAGACGCTGGAAATCCCATCGACATCCGTTCGCCGGACGGTCGCGGAGCCAGCGCCGGAGAGTTCAAAGGGTCACAGCCCACGGTTCTCGAAGCAGCGAAACCCGACCATGCCATGACAACCGTGCCTACTCACGGATAGGCGGGGATAAAAAAGCGATGCCCGAATGAGATTCTGGGAGAGGGAACATCCCTAGAGATCATCTGCGTATATACTATAACAAGCATTACTACTAGTATGTTCGGGTGACTTTTTTCTTTCGGCGCATCTTAAAGCCCCGTACTCTACTCATTCCTGTTTTGTGGTTCGCGCTAAGGCCCAGCTGCTCCCCACTCTGTGTGAAAACTTTACTTCTCAATGCGTACGCCACGCGCGCATATCTTGTCCATTCAAAAGCCGTCTCCACGAACGTGGTATTTTAAGGAAAAGCTTCTCAAAAGCTTCTCACCATCAATGGCGAATGTACCGCCATGTTTTAAGAGGCCAACGGCTTCTATACATGCGGATGCTGTTCTTGTAGCCTTGTGTAGGTCGAAATTAGGCTCTTGTTTATTTGTTTGTTCGCACCTGCAGGAATGTTCGGTTTAAACTTGCATCTTGAGGCGAGACACGGCGCATGGAACTCCGTTCGAAGCGATTTACACGGGTTTTCTATGCCGATGTCTTGCGTAAGCGCGCCCAAAGCAGACATGGCTATCGCGAAATAACGTTTGTATTACGTCATCAGCGGGCATGTGGTAGGGCACCTGACACGCTTTTTCACTGCCCTGCAGCGATCGGCGTTGAGAAGGTTATGCGCCGAGACGCTTGTAGGAGGTCTGAGGGCCCAAAATGGTAAAGCTAGTTCTCGGGGATAGGTGATTGATTATGTAGGCGTGGGTTCGGCAGTTAGCGCACCGCAGCCGAGGAAGAGCAGGGGTCGAGAACTGGCCATGCTGGGTAGATGGGGCGATATGGGCAAACATTGAGATCAGATGAGAGGGTTATGTGGTGGTGTGATGAGGTATCTGCTAAGGTGGAACCCCAAGTAGGTTATAAGCTGTATTCTTGAAGAGAATCGATGCTAACGTATTTACAGTGATTTTCAACATTCGCAGATTATATAATACGCGGAGTCTAGGAGTTGTTTCCTGCGGAGTGGAAAAGCAATCAGAGTAGACCCGTATTGAGGATGGTTGTCGTTATCTCAGATTGTAGCTTTGTACGTATGTTGTCTTCTTGTGAATCTATACAAATTTTGATGGTCTGGCCGCAATGGCTTGGTAAGCTTACCGTAAGCCACTATCTCCGGATCTTTGATAGATGCGCATCTGTTAGAACGTCTTTCCGGTAACACCATGGCATGCAACCTCTTGTGAGGGGTGAAGTAGGCTCTAACTGACGTTGGGTCGGGTTTCGATGTCGGGTTTCGATGGCTACTCGTTGGGGCGAGCTGTACACGTTCTGTGCAACAAGATTTGTGCGAATGAGTTGATGCCTCAGCCTTCGATGTATACCCCGTTGTTACTACATTGCAGGCCGCGCAGTAAATATTTTTCCGCTCGAAGATCGTATGCATAAGTTCGGTCTGTCGCTGCAGTCTCGCCAGGCAGGTTCTTTACTTACATCTAGTAATATTCACAGCGAGCTTGCGCGAGCCCAGCCTTTCTCAGTAATATACTTATTAATATGACTTTCTCACAGCATTAATTAATTTCAGGTTCTCTACTAACATCCGATATTCTTCACAGCGAGCCTGCGCGAGCCCCGGCCTGTCCCAGTAATATACTTATTAACATGACTTTTTCACAGCATTAATTAAGTTCAGACTATTTATTAACATTCGATATCCTTCACAACTCGCGCACCCTTACTGCATCGCTTTTTTCCTCGGACACACTTTGGTCAGGATCCGACGTTGAATCGTCCCTGACATTCTTGTTTTTTCCGCATACCAGTAACGCTATTGTCTTGATTGCGCGCCTGCCCTGCCATAGTGGTGTCAGAATGATATACAACGCTGCCACCGTCAACCACACCAGCATGACTACCATGAATGCAGTAAACGAACCTTTGCTCAAGTCTCCTCCCCATCCGTATAGCGCACACGTCAAAACGACATAAACACCCAGTAGCAGGAACACATTTATGAACAGACTCATCCAACCCTGCCTGCGGAGCAGTTTCTCGTCGGAGGCGGTGACAAGCAGCGCTTCATGTTCATCTGAGTCTAGGTCGTCCGCAGTCTTGATCTCGTATTTCCATTCTACCATATCGAAGGAGCTCTCGGGCTTGAGTAACGAAATCCCAACAATGTAAATGGCACATGAGAATAGACTAACAATGTTACCAATGAAGGTAGCTTCCGTGGTCATTAGTGTATCACGATTCAAAACTCCCCCTGCGTAACTGTACGTAGCACCAATCCAGCATACAACGCCCGTCACCGTTCCCAGTGGAAGACCTATCAGAAGTGACAATTTTGTCATTTTGGGCCAAAATAGCGACAACGTCACTGCAGCAACCTCAGGATTTAGCACGATACCGACGAAGCTGAGCAGCCAAGATACTGTCACATTGATATAATTGAATACTACTGCCAAAGCCGCCATGAACAAGCCAAAACAAACAACGCTGACGTGCGAAGCACGCACCAATCTCTTGCCACTTGCGTTGGGGTCCACATATGTTCGATACACATCATATGTGGTGACTGACGAGAAGGCAATTAGTTCGGCGGAAGTCGCAGAGGTGACAGATAAAAATAGCATTAGCAAGCCTGCGGCTGCACCGCTTTTCCCAAAGATCGCTGCCAGCCCATAGATAAAGGGTAATCCGGCGCCTACTTCCGCACCACTTAAAGGATTAGGGTAAGTCACAGAACTGGTACTGGTCAAGAGTGCCCTACAAGCCAAACCGGCAGAGGAGCCCAGTGCAAAAGGAATGATCATCCAACAGATACCACCCAGCATGTAGCCGTTGAACACACTTCTAGGGCTTGCTGCGATGGCCCTCTGAGAATATCCAGGGTCCCCAAACACGGAGGAAAGCCCGCCTAACATAACAGACCATGTTAACAATATCATGTCTTTGTCTTTGAAAGACAGGTAGCTTTTCCCGGAAGAACTGGGGAAAGCAACCTGTGCATCCTTCAAAAGCTCCCACATCTTTCCTGGAGACCCGATGAGCGATGAGTTGCAATACACGGTGTAGCATGTGGTTAACAAGATCACATATATGATCACAGTGTGGACCCAATCAGAGATGAATGTGGCCTTCAGACCTCCAAGTGCCGTGTATACAACAACATTCAATGGTAGTAAGAAACTAGCCGCTACCGTGTGCATACCTGTGGCCGCAGCAAATGCCTGAGAACCACCTAACAGAAGCAGAGACGACACCATCACGTTGGTTGCCGCGCAATAGCACAGGTACATGATGTGCCCACTTTTCCCAAACCGAACATATAGCATTTCGGATACTGTGTGTGCACTAGGCGCCCTCTGCTTGATTTGCAAGGCCAGGAAGGCAAAAAGTGTGATCTGGATCGTGCCACCTACAGCGTATAGCCATGCACCGCTGATACCATGCAAATATGCCCATGTACCAGAAAGGATAAGTGTTGCTGGCCATGTCCAAGCAGACACTGTAGAAGAGGCGATGAGCCCAGACTCCACACTTCTGGAAGCCGTCGAGAATCTCTCAGAGTTCTGCACCTGACCCATGTATTTTGACAAAAGCTTGGATATTATCACCATTAAAATGGCAAACCCAGCACCAACGCCGAGCGCAAAGCCGTAGCCATACGCTTGTGAGAGAATGTAATCTGCCATGTTGTTTATTAGATTCAGTACCAAGCGAACAGCCTAATAATATGCCCGTTATCAATGTGATTATATACTCTCAGGGACCTATACGGCGGTTCTCATTACATAATCTACAAGAAAAAAAAAATTCCATCTGGCACATAGAGCTCGGCGACAAATACTAGATTTTTTAAACGATGAGCATCATACGATTTGAATCGCTAGGGTTCAATTACGTCGCAATATGGGTTGCTGTGTATTAGTCTGGACAATGGGCCATCAATGAATGACATTGGTCACATCACGAGGAGGTGCTTGTTGTCTTGTGTTGTGCGCTTGTAATTTGTTCGTACACGCAACATGTCTCATAAGGACTGCAACCGAGTAAATACGCCATTTGAGTGAGAGACAATTTACTGACAAGTATAAATTTTCTTGATTGGATGTGAAGTCTGATATTACCGAGATAAACAGGCAGCGAAATTACCTTTTGTATTGCCAAAGTAAAGCAACAGATACATATTACAAGGAATCTTGGACGTACTTATTGATTAACCTCACTGATGGGGCAGTATTATACTATTTTGTGTTTTATTTTTCTGTATTATTTCCTGATGAAAATTACAGCTTGTTCTTGTAGTAAAGATAATAAAGGCTCACAATCTTGAAACTATCACTGGTATAAGTGCCCCTAGAACCAGTTTAATAGTGTCTAAGTCTGCAGCGCTTATGAAGAACTTGTTTTGTATTTGTTCAGATTTGTTTTTAATTAATTCTCATTTAATGACTCACTCAATTTCTAATTAGCAAGACAAATCATAAATTTTAATTCTGACGCTCGAAACTACCCACGTCGAAGTAATCGAATAAACACACACAAACAAGAACTATGAAGAGAGCGAAGAGTAGAAAGCTAACTGCAAGATGGCTGCTTTCTTCGCTTAGCATGTTATCAAACTCAGCTCAAAGTTAGCCACCCGTAGTGGCGAGCTCGCCACACCAATCACTTACTGCGCAAATTTGATAATTCCAATAAACGAATGATCACATTCGGTTGCACAATTTCACATACGGGTGTGAATTGGACTATTCCATTACGTGCGACTTCCTATTGAAAGCATCGCGTGATTTGCTATTTCTGTACTATGAGGGAAAACAACACACACCACTTTTCGTTTATCTTGTGAGGCGAACACACGACATCAAGATGTCTGTGCAAGTGGTTTTGATATACTTTTGTGGACAGCTCAAACAAGAGTCGTTTCAGAAGAGATGCCAAAGCTTTGGGTCAAGTGATCCAATAGAAGAAATTGTGTTTCTACAGTCATATAAAATAGGAATTAGCAGTTATGGAGTCTCGACCGCCACTTCTGGAGCCATTTGGCTCTTGCCTTTATCTGACATTCATCACGTGATTTTTATTGCCTCTCTTTTCGAATGTTAATTGTAGAACCTTTTTTAAACCTACGGGCAATCTACAACGATATCTCAACTAAGTGGAATTTGAGCAACTCAGGGCCACGCGAAGATGACTACAATAAACGATGGGCCTTCATCTGATATGACCTTGGAATTTTACCGAAAAGCTCTAAACTATAACGTTATTGGGAGGTACGACCCAAAAATCAAACAGCTTCTATTCCACACGCCGCATGCTTCTGTCTACAAGTGGGACTTTGAAAAAGACGAATGGGTACGGTTGGAGTATCAAGGTGTGCTTGCAATCTACTTACGCGATATATCGAGCGGAGAGGACCTTTTACCAGAAGAGACAGAAGACGAGCGTTCGATATTAGCGCTGCCAAGCCGGCCCAATGGACCCGAGCACAACGTGGAAGTTCTCAAAGGACGTGATATATACAACTACGGACTGGTATTGCTTAATAGGATGAATCCGGAAAATTTCTCTCTGGGTATAACGCCCAACAGCGTCATAAACAAGCGCAGAATCTTTGCACCTGAAGAAGACGCCAAGCAACCGCTGGAATGCATGAAGGTAGAGGTCAAAGACGACCTGGTGATTATTAAGAACCTGCGGCATGAAGTGTTCGGCATCTGGATTCACACGGTACCGGACCGCAAGAATGTTTACGAGTTGATCAAGTATCTCCTTGAAAATGAGCCCAAGAGTTCTTTTACCTAACAAGACCGCCATGCCAATTACATAAATTTGTAGAATAAACCTCGCCCCCAGCGCCCTACTTTTTTTTCGTGGTCTTCTTCCGCTTGGATGTATCTGAGGCCGCTGCAGGTGTCGCCTTCTTTACAGTTTTACGCTGCTTTTTGGGCTTTCCCTTGTCATCTTCACCAGTCCTTTTAGCAGTACCCTTTTGCTGCTCCGCAGCCTGTTGCTGCTGCTGCTGCTGCTGCTGGAGAATTTGTTGTTGTTTGACCTGTTGTGCGGTCAAGGGTGCAGACATCGATATTCTTTGATTATACGCTGTGCTGGGTGCCATGTTTGTGTTCATGGCTTGTTGTTTCCGCTTCTCCTTGTTGATGCGCCACTGTTCGACGAATTTCAGCCTGCTAAATTGGTTGTTATCATTGCTGCTTGACCCAACAGCGGCAGCAGCAGCTACAGCAGCAGCAGCAACTGAGCTGCTACCGTTGCTTCTACCTGGAGTACCGGTGACATTAGTAGAGCCCTTGCCGCCCCCACTTTTCAACGAGCTATTTGTTAAGTCGGCTGCATTTTTCGCAAGAGATGCAGCTATCGTAGACATTGTTGTAGTAGTGGTTCGCTCACTCATAATAGACATCATTCTTTCGTAGCTCGAGCTATGTTGTG
The DNA here is from genome assembly GCA_030580015.1 of Lachancea waltii. Taxonomy (NCBI): domain Eukaryota; kingdom Fungi; phylum Ascomycota; class Saccharomycetes; order Saccharomycetales; family Saccharomycetaceae; genus Lachancea; species Lachancea waltii. The sequence continues at coordinate 36,354 of JAKTSC010000072.1, read as the reverse complement.
GAGACTCTTCGTGCAAGTCTATGTGGCCTACCTGGCCCTTCGTGCCACTCCTTGTCGACATCTCACGGTGTACATGCTCAACTTTACCGCTCAGGTGTTCCACCGTGGGTGAGCAGAACAAAGAATCGTCCAGGATATCGCGATGTTCAAAAGGGTTAAGCGGCACATCAAGCTTTAGATTGCGTTTGGTGAGTGTCAAAATTTCAGCCTCCACCTGTTGATATATATTGTCTGAGAACCGAGTGTGGTCCGCGTAAGATAACATGTCGTAGTAATGGGTCAAGCCATTCGGCCGCAGTAACGTACGATAAACGCGAGGGCGCTTGAAAGTTGCCACAACTTCTTTTGCATTCTTCTGGGATTTATCATCCGCATTGGCATCAGCATCTGAAGAAGAAACTGGAGTAGGAGCCTCAGTTGACGCTGTAGCAGGTGTGGCAGGTTTGGCAGCCGTTGTGCCTTGCCCACCCTGTGACTGTGGGCCGCTGGCAGCACGATCTGGAGGCATTTTCTGTGTGTGCTTCACATCCACTGTATTGGTGTGATCATAAACTTGCAAGATCAAATTCCCCTCGTAAAACTGAATGTTGCAGTCCTTGAGCACTTCCATGATGGCTTCAGGGATGCTTCCGCGCGCGACGTACTCAAGAAACTCCTTGAGAGTGCCGTTGTTTTTGTTTAGGATGAGACCGTCACTTGTAGCCTGTGGTGTGCGCTGTTGCTGTTGTAGCCGCGTATTAGCTGGCGCGCAGATCTTGTAGTTATTTTCGTAGATGTGGAACTCGAAACTGGGACGAAACTGCTCATATTTGTTGACAATTGCGTCTGTATCTTCTGCAAAATTGTAGAGGCGCTTGGGCCGCTTGTTGACGGTCATAAGGAATTGATAGAATTGATTCTCGTAACTCTGCATTGCCTGCTGTTGCTGTTGCTGCTGTTGCTGTTGCTGTTGCTGCTGCTGCTGTTGCCGCAGCCGCTGTTGCATCAAAAGCCGCTGTTGCTGGGCGGCCATTGCTGCTGGCATCTGCTGTGGATGGTGCTGTCCGGCACCTGGCTTCACCCCCTGTGGGAAACCACCCATGCCCATCTGAGGGGACCCATTGGCCGAGTTGTTGACCGGAATTCCAAGTCCCGCGTCATTCATCGTCTCTAGAGTACTGCAGCTGCCCGTGAAGGTCTCTGGTGCTCTTGCTAGTGCGTATTCTTGCCGCTTGGATGGGTCACATCACCATGGTTTTGCCAGAAGACTTGTAAATTTGGTTAAGATTGATGTGTTTCGTCAACAGTGACATATCCCATAATTTAGAAGAAAAAAGCGATTACATAATCCCAAACTGGGCGATGAGCTACGAATTTTCGGGGAAAGGTGCTCGATAGCAGCTGTTAGGCAGGTTAGGGATCTCTTTTAGAGATTGAACCCTCTGCAGTGGTAGTTGCTCCAGAGCTTGTGATTTTTCCCGAGCTCCTGGTGTTCTCCCCAGGCCATTAAGCCGCCTCCCATAGACCTTGCAATCCGAAGAGCGAAGTAGCCACACCAGCCAATCCAATGGTTCCGTCCCGCGAACGTACAAATCCCAAGTTATTCAAGACAATGAACGTGTCAAGCGCATCCCATAGCAGTCTTCTCAACGCAGCTCCACGCTCAGCGTACTGCGCTGCCAGCTGCGGCTTCTCCGTTACTGTGAGCGCCCGCACTCGCTCCTGCACGACTTGCAACTTGCGCAAATCCAGCGCCAGGCCGGCCACCAGCCCTGCAAGCCAACACCAATTGGCCCACCGTGGCACCCGCACCCCTGTCACCTCTGTAGTCGGCAAAACCCGCAACAGCCGCAACAAATTAACCTGATCCAGTGACAAGTACCCTGCGTAAGCCAGGTTCTTCACCACATTGCACCACCGCTGCACGTTGTCGTTCGAAATCTTGTTGTCGTACAAACGCGATGCCTGCTGCAAGTGGTTCAGCGGCTTCAAAAACCGCAAAATCTTGCGTACCACCGTAAATTCGCCCTGCAACTTGCGAGCCAATACTGACGAGTACTGGTCCCCCAGAAATCGGCACAAGTATTGCAATAAACGTAGCACTTTTTCACGCCCTGCACTTGCGTCCAGTAGCCTGATTAATCTGCTAATACTAGGATGATATACCAATGTGTCACACACCATTTCGTAGATTTAAACGTTGAGTAAGAATTCCAGCTCTTAAACTCTTGATATCTCTAGAAATGCGTCTTTCCCCGGATTGTTTCGTCTCTTTATATACCTGACATGCGATTCTGAAAAATCATCCATTCAACCATACCAATGGAAAGAAGCCATCGCGAAAAGACCCGAGACAAAATACAAGGACAGAGATCTTGGTGAAATGGGGTATTACGATATTGATGATATTTTAGCAGATGCTAGCAAATTCCCATGTCGATTTAACTATGAAATTCCGGGACTTGGGTACTTGGAAGGAAATGCGGGCCAAGAGATCAAGAAAAATGCCAAAGTTGAGCTTCCTCTATGGCTGGCCCGTATTTTGGCTATCATTGATGGAAGTGACACAGGGATGTCACAGGATGAGGAGGCACTGCCGTTCGTGGAGCTGATGGCACCGGATTTACTGTCAGGAAGGGTGATTAACGCAATAAAATCGAGTCCGGTTTCGTTGGACGTGCACTCCATCAGTGCGCATTTCTACGCTCTGGCTGTGAAATGGGCCACGCTATTTAACGACCGGGAGCTGGTAGAGGTACTGAACTATATGCTGCTGGAGCGGGCACAGGTGATTAATAACCACGCTTCGAGTGTGCCGGTGGATACTCTGACGCGGGGACGAGAGGTAGGAACTTTCATGTTGACGTTGGATGAATATGAGAAACGGTTATATAGAGATAGTCATGCTAGCTGCAAGGAGATGAAGCGATGGCTGGTCAAGAAGTAGGTAGCCGGGGCCACTTAATGATAGGGATTACTGATTGGAAACTAATTGATACACATTTTTTTTTTTTAATATTTTGCGTAGGTCTCAGAACAAGTCTTCACCATCGTGATCACTGTTCGTGGGTGTCGTGTGTGCTGAAGCTTCGTCCGCCGGTAGGTCCGCGTCCTCATCGCTGTCGTCAATGAATTCTTTCGAAAGATATGGGGTGCTGGATTTGGCTGCCGAGGCGACTGCGATAGCAGCAGTGTCAGCATCAACATCAGCATCTTCGTCCTCGTCGTCCTCCACCACAGACTTCTTCGTGCGCCTCTTTTTCCTGGTGGGTGCCGCTTGGCCTGCATCGTCGGTGGTCTTCTTGGTACGCTTGGCACGCTTCTTCTTCTTTACAGAGCCATCCTCCTGGAATTCTTCGTCACCGCTCTGGGGTGTGTTTTGCTCGCGATCCTGTTCGATACCCTCGACCGCACGCTCTTCCATTAGTTTACGAGCTTCCTCCTGCAGCTTGCTATATTCCTCAGCCTGCTTAGCTCTCCGCAAACGCTCCTCTTCTTCAAGCTGGCGTTGACGTTCTTGTTCTTTCAGCTCGCTCTCCTCCTGCGTCTTCCGGGCCTTGGCTAACTTTTCGTTCACGCCTGCCTCGTACTCGGCTTGCTCCGTGATACACCGCTCCAAAGCGCTCTTCATTGTGGTTTCGCCCAATTGCAGACGTTGTTCCAGCTCTTCTGTTGACAGAATGGTTGTTTTTTCGTCTATTAGCTCTTTGAACAAGGAAACCGCGGTGTCCAACCCAGCACGCGCACTCTCCAGCTTCTCCAGTGACCTCTGCTTCAAGGTGCTTCTACGTAGTGTCTCTGCAATTTGGGAGTGTAGCAAGGCCACGTTGAATTTGATGCTCTGCACCATTTTGCTGTTTGAACGCTCCATTTCAGCGGCTAGCGCATCCTGTGCGTACTCTAACGATTTTTCGAAACATTCTAAAGAACGCTCCTTGACACCACGCGAGTACCATGCGCGTCCCAAAAGGTTCAGAAGCAACGGCCTACTCGCTTCATTTGTGAACTTCTTTAGTGCAATTTCATAATTTTCAATTGCCTTGGCGAATTCCTGCATTTCTAACAAACAATGTCCCAGGTTTATGTGAACTGATTCGTTATCCAGAGAGTCTCTTACTTTTCTCAAAATTTCTAGAGCAGGTCCATATCTTTTGTTTTCGGCAAAAATAATGGACAGACCTTGCGCTGCGAACACATTGTAAGGATCCACTTGGAGAACTTTCTGAAATAACTGGATAGCCTTGATGAACGATTGTCTTGATTTGTCCTGCTCCTTAGGAGATGATGACCTCTTGGTGTCCCGACCAATGGTAACGTAAAGATTGGCAAGTGACACTAACGCGTATGAGTCATGAGAATCGAACTTTGTCAACGTATCACGGTTGTGGTTCGTTTCCAAGTTCTCACCTTTTTCATTAGTCTTCTTGGTTGCTTTATTTTTCAAAAACCAGCTGTAGAACGAACGTGTGTCCAGATCAGAAGGGTGTTGCGCCAGTAGCTCGGTAACCTGTGGTGCCAGCTCTTCAACCTTAGATTCCATGAACTTCAGATACAGATACCTGATCCTAGCATGCACATAATCGGGATGCGCAGCCAGAATATCTGCATAACCCTTCTCTGCCGCAGGCGCATCTTCGGAATCCAACACACGTGACTTGTTATATTGAATGGTAATAGACATCGCTTGATCTTTAGGATCGGTGCTTAATGCTTTCGAAGCTTCTTCAAAGAACTTTGCAGCTTCTTCCCTATTACCATTAACAAAGTGGAAGCATCCCAAGTTGTTGTTAATCTCGATGGGAATGGGGTCTTTGCTCGAGATTTTCAGCTGTTCTACAGCACGCGATAGGCACTCCAACGATTGCTTGTATGAGTTTTGAAGCTGAAACAGCTCCGACAACACCGTGTAGGCTCTTAAAATGACAAGTTGATTTTTCTTGGCTTTAGTCAACTTGACATACTTTTCCAAGTACATAATTGACTTTTCCAGGAGCTTGGTTTGCTCAGAAGCCTGAATAGAATCCCATGTTTTTGAATCTAAACATTTCCCAGCGTATAATAGACCAAGAATGTAGTTCAGCTCTTGTAGGTTGTCATTTGTCGCATACAGGTTTTCGAAAGTGAGGATACTCTCTTCAACTAACTTGTTTTGAATTTGTGTCTGTCCTAAACCGAACCTAGCCAGTAAGTTGTCTTCGTTGGCCTTAAGAGATTCTTGAAAGAAATGAAACGCCTTCCGTGGCTCGCGCATTGAGTAGTATGCTCTTCCGCACCAAAATGCAGACTCCGAGAACACGGTATCAGAAACCCTCCAAGAGGTGGGTGTGATTGTGCGTTCGTGAATTTCAATGACTTTCTGGAAATCTCCCTTTAAGTAACAGTATGATTGAAATAGAACCAATAACGCAGAGTTATTCTTATTCACAGCGAAAAGGGTATCTAGCTCCCTTAAAGCCTTAGTGTAGTTCTCTTTGAAGGCCTCGTCATCCTCGGAATTAGTCAATGCGTTGTGGAAATCGCCCAGCAAGATCAAGATCTTGACGTTGTCGTTTTGAGGATTTAGATCCAAAGATCTTTTCCACGATCTTATGGCCATCTTGTAATCTTTCAGCTGCCAAAAACACATGCCAATACCAATGCGCGGGTCCGGCTGCAACACAGGGTTGAGAACAAGCAATTCTTGGAACAGCCTCAAACTCACCGTGTAATTTTTCTTTTGGTAGAATAACTTAGCTCTCGCCAACAAGAAAGCCACATTGGGCTTCGATGGTCGACCTTGGCGCTGGTCCTCGGCATGTATCATCTTCATAAAAACCTCGGAGGTCTCCAAAGCCTTGTCATACTGATGTCTTTGGTAGTAGAGATCGATCGTGGCCAACATGTTCCCGACCCAAGATGGGTCAAAAGTGATTGCCTCTTTCAGGTGGTTCTCAGACTGCGCTAGACATTCTTCCCTTGCCTGTGCATCGTCGCCTTTCTCTTTGGCCTGTTTTAAGTACGCCCATGTTAAACAAGTGTGCAGAGACGCCGACTGAGGGCCTTGAAACACGTCCAAAGCCATCTTTATGAGGTTTATACACTCTTGTATCATCCCGTGGTTGCTATACGCTATAGCAATCGTTAGCCAGTGCTCTTTATCAGAATTTTCCTCCACTAACAGCGTTTTTAAGTCATTTGGATCCTCGGGCAGATCATTGTGTAAATCGATGCTCACAACCTCCTCAGACTCTTTCAACGGGATATCCAATGCCGTACTCCAGCTTATATCTGGGTACCCATTGGTAGCAGAAGCTTGGTCCATTTCCAGAGTGATTCTATCTCCTTCAACCCGCTTCATCTTCAATCTTAATTCAGTTTCTAGTTTTCCAGATACGTTTTTTCCAGCGGAGAATCAATCTAATTAAACTGCGGGTAACTCTGTAAATAATTTGGAGACTGAAAATTTGGCAGAGGTCGATGCGATGAGATAGAAATGCAACTACAGTAAGCCCATATCTAGCCTTTGGAGGACGCCTGATGAGTGTTGAAAAGCGGGTGTTTGTAGGAAATATCTACAATGATCATGATACGAGTTTGACCGAGCTATATAGGCGCTTTCAGCGGTTCGGAAAGTGCACTTCGGATAAGTTCGAGAGCCATGCTCACTTTGGTTACGTCAACATGGAATTTGAGAATGAAGCAGCGTTTGCGAAGCTCAAGCAGAGCTTCAATGGTGTGAAATTCAAGGGTAACATACTCAAGGTAGATGTGGCGAAAATGGGCTGGCAAGAGAGGTGGAAGAAAGACCAGGAAGAGGGTCAGCATATAGAGGAGGAAAAGCAGAAGCAAATGGAAAAGAGCCAATGGGAGCATTACAAGAAGCTGGAAAATATCAAAATGAGCTGGATTGATAGACAACAGGTGATACCTGGGAGAATGAGGCAAACACCTAGGAAAAAGGCACAACTCCGAAACATCACATTTAGAATTAACCGGGACGGCGAGCTTAAAGTTTACAAATGTTACAAAAATAAACTTTGGGGTTACGAGAGGAAAAAGGGCCCAAGAGATTTGGTCTTCAAATTCACTGACCGCCGGTATTGGAGGGACGGGAACGACCACATCGTTGACAAGCTGGATTTTTCGCGTGCTGCCTCTGTCTGGAGGACTCATACCGCAGCTGTTGACCAGAATAGTGCATCCGGTGAGGAGGATGAGGAGAAGGATATAGAACAGGACAAAGTGCACGATGTATTGGCAAATGTCTTGGAAGACTTAGATTTCGACAAGCCCATGGCCCTGGAAGAAGAAGACGACGAAGATGCAAGTTCGGACTACGAGTACAACGCTCTATTTAACGACAAGTCTTCTATCAAAGCGACGGCTTCCACCAAAGAAAAGGGATCTGTCAAAGAGAAGGCCAATGTGCAGCAAATTGGCGAATCGGTCCATGAGCAGCCAGAGGATATCGAAGAAGAATTTATACCTACCTTTGGCGCTGAAGCGCCCGGATCTAAAGCAACGACGGGCAATAAGAATACCACCGAAGAGTTGAGAAGTTTATTCGACGTAGACCAGCCAGAACCCGGCTTCAAGCTAATAAACGAATCTGACGATGATATAGACGAGGCAAAAAATATTCCTGAAGATGACATACCGCAAAAGGATTCATTCTCTGAACCCTACGCTTCCACAGAAGTCAGTAAGCATGGCTCGAAAGGACTATTCTTCCCGCATTTTTCTTCGCCATTTTTGCACTCTCAGTCGCAAATCGCCAAACTGAAGACTGCCAAAGACCCCCAAGAACTGTTCCAGGGTTGGGAGGAGCATTTCTGGGAGCAGAGGGCTGCGTGGACCAAAGAAATGAAGCGCAAGAAGAGAGACGCTACAAGACAGTTTAATAAGAAGAATTCGAGGTCAAGAGGCAACGGAGTTATTGTTTAGTAGGAAAAAGTATATATATGTAGTTCTCGTAAACATCAGGAAATTGCGTATCTTATTAGTTACCGAATTTCACAGCCATCTCCACAGCAGCCGCCCCCCAGTCTTCACCGTGGTTGTGCATCGTCTTCTTCTCGTCGATGCCAGCTCTGGCCATTGCTTGCTCTTCCGTCAGGCAGGTGAGCAACCCAAAGATTACAGGTGTGTTCACCTTATCCTGTAGCTTCATTAACGCGTGGGTAACAGACTCTGAGATGTATTCAAAGTGCATCGTGCTACCCTTTATTAGAACACCAATAGGAATGATCACGTCAAGGGGGGTGCCCTCCGCAGCTTGCTGTTCACAAAATCTTTTACTGCCGTAAGGCAACTCGTAGGAGCCTGGAACGGTCTGGACGATAATATTCTCCTCCTTCACGCCCAGTCCAGTCATCCTTTCAATGGCACCCTTGACTAAAGCGTCAATGATAACGCTGTTCCAGCGGGCATGTATAATACCCACTCTTAATTTGGAACCATCATATTTCTGGTCAATCTGACCTAGTCCTTTAACCGCCATCCTTGAAGTCTGGGAAGTCTTCAATCTCGCGCGGCGGTCGCGTGGCAATAGGCGTTAAGTTCTTACTTATATACCTTGCCCATCATGAAATACGTGGGAGCTTTTAGTAAAGATTATATAATACATGTGTTTTAGCTAGAACTCGTTGTCCTTCTCGATCAATTGATCTCTAGCATGTTGAGATCCTCCTCTGGTGTCCTTTGCCGCGGCAGTGTCTTCCTCAACGTCACCTAAGTCCTCGGGATCTTTTGGAACATTATTGATTTGAACGCTAGGAGCATACTTGGTATTTTCCAGGTTGCTAAAGATGCCAGTCAGGACCTTATCCAGATACTCAGGTGTGTTGACGTTGAACATGTTGGAAGGTCTCACATCGAGCTCATAGTCAGGGCCGTAATACTCGTAGTAGTCATTGTAGGGAAGCTCTTCGTCCAGGATCACGTTGTTCAGCAAACCTGTTTCGAAAGCCCATGTCCTAGCGACATTACGCATGGTATAGCCACCGCCTCCAACGACCAGCATGGGGATGCCAAATGACTTTACGTAGTTCACACAGTTTGCATGGCCCCGCATCGACAAGTTGAAGCATCCCAGACGATCCCCGGAAAGCGAGTCCCCGCCACACTGCAGCACGACCGCCGAGGGCTGATACCACTCCATGATCTTGCCAATTACGGGTTCGAAAACAGACTTGTAGGTCGAATCGTCAATACCGTCACGTAGTGGAACGTTCACCGCATAGTACTTACCCTTACCCACACCGGTGTCTCGCAGTTCGCCCGTGCCTGGAAAGAACTCACCGTACTTGTGAAAAGAACATGTCATCACTCGGTCCGTTGTATAAAAGGCTTCTTCGACACCATCTCCATGGTGAACGTCGATATCGATGTACAATACCCTTGGATGGTACCGTAAAAGTTCGATGATGCCCAGTACGATGTCGTTGAGGTAGCAGAACCCAGAGGCTTCCGATTTCTTTGCGTGATGAAGACCACCAGCGTAATTGATTGCCACATCGCACTTCCCGCGATTCAACCGCGCCGCACCTTCCATTGACCCACCGCCTGATATACTACAATATTCGTAGAGCCCATCAAACACTGGGCAGTCGTCTCCCACATTGAATTTTACACTCTCCTTTTGGAACATTTCCAAGTTGTCTGGTGTTACTCGCGACAGAAAGTCGATATATTCGTCAGTGTGGAACTGACACATCTCCTGTTTGGTAGCGGGCTTGGCTCTGTATATCTCCATCTTCTTGTACAGCCCATAGTTCATCACCAGACTATGCGCCATCCGAATTCGCGCTGGCTTCATGGGATGAGAGGCCCCATAACTATAGTTGGAAACATCCGAGTCGTAAAAATATGCCACTCTTTCCTTATTCGTGGACTTCACCTTGAGTTCATCAAAGGGTAGCTGTTGGTAAACCATTCTCTCGTTGCACTTCAAAGGAACTCGCAACCTGAGCTACCTTAGATCACTGCCGCGTCCTCTAATATTATCAAGTCTTGACCGAAAATCTCAGGATGAATTAATTACGTTTGTACGAAAAACAACTAAAGAGTTGGTCAAAGCTCAACACGTGAGAACGAAAGAAGCCTTGAGATGCCGAGAGATAGGTACTTTCTATCCATCATGATCAGCTGTATATCATTTAGCTTGACGAGACCCTTTTTGGAGTCTATCGGTATTTTTCTGAGTTCATTTACGTCGCTTCTGAATGCAGCCCGAATGAAGTGGGATTAAAAACGCTGTAATGCCCACTAAGATGCTTCAAAGTTCCTTTTGATGCTCAGATAGTGATTGAGCTCCTCCTGGGAAACACTAGGTGTGAGATCATTTTGAGCTTTTAAGAAGTCCTGCATTTTAACCACTACATTTGCATCCTCTTCAGTCGCTATCTTGTCGAACCAGTAACGCACCGAAATTTTCTTGGAATGTATCTTACAGTAGTCGGCTACCTTTTTATCCACCTCGCGAGAAGTCCTTGTCATTGCGTTGAGCATAGAGTCTGAACAGAGCGCGTAAAAGTCAGCACCGGTGTAATTGAAGGGACACATTTGCGCAAGTTGGGGCAAGTCGACGTCCTCACTAACAACAAATTTTCGACTTAGGGCCTGCAGAATATTCTCCTGCTTTTCGTTGGTATCGGGTATGCCGAGGTATAAGAGCTTGTCGAAGCGCCCGGGTCGTAAGAGCGCTTCGTCCAACAAATCAGGTCTGTTTGTTGCGCCAATAACAAACACTCCATCACCGCCCGAACTCATGCCATCCAGTTCTGCTAATAGTTGCGATACGATACGATCCATCACTCCACCGGAATCGCCTTGATTACCACGTTTGGGGGCGACAGAATCCAGTTCATCGAAGAAAATGACACAAGGTTTTGCATCCCTTGCCTTCTGGAATACACGGCGAACATTGGCTTCCGATTCACCGATATACATATTCAGCAATTCTGGACCCTTGACACTAAAAAAGTTAAGCGAGAAATTCGTGGCAATGGCTTTTGCTAGGAGCGTCTTTCCAGTACCCGGTGGCCCATAAAAGAGCACACCACTTCGTTTTTTCATGCCCGAAGAAAAGAGTTCTGGGTGTCTCAGTGGTAAATCTATTGTATCCATAATCTCGTCTTTTATCAGGTCCATTCCGCCGATATCAGCCCAAGTGACACTTGGAATTTTGGGAGCGCCTATGGAATCCGAGAACTCGTCCCGAGCTTTCTCTATCGCAGAAATTAAGTCCTCCTGTTTTATCAGATAAAAATGCCCATTCCTGATATAATCCATTTCGTGGTTATCAGACGAAAGAATGTTCTTAAGTGCTGCTGTTTTCGCGGTTTGAACAATTGACCTTATATCATTAGGAGAGAGGCCTGCAGATCTTAGTGCCAACGTTTTGCTCGAAATATCTTGACTTGCGCGAAAGCGTAACGATGGCTCTCCAGAAGAATTAAGCTCCGTTTTCTCAAGATACCAGTCAAAGATCTCCTGGCGCTGTTGTTCAGTGGGTACTGGAACATCAATCACAAATTGCATTTTGGACCGCACAGGGTCTGGGAGCTTATCAACGTCGCCCATTGACCCCACAAACATTCCGCCTACGCTGGGAGAAGTACAAAACTCAATAAGGGAAGCCAATTCCAGCGCTAAAGACCTATTCAGTCGAGATGCACCAGGGTCAGATTGCTCGCCTTCTTTTTCAACCAATGAGTCCAGGTGCGAAAGGAACACAATGGAAGGAGACACAAAGGGTAGAAGGGGCTCTAACTTTGCTTTCAAGAAGCCAATTGTATTATTCATAGCATCGACAGAACCCTGTGCAGAATTGATAGATAGACAGTCAATTTCAATTAAATGGATGCCTAGCTGATGCGCGGCGAATCGCACCAGTGTACTTTTACCAACACATGGAGTTGATGACTGAAGAATTACGGATGTAGAAGTAGGGATATGGCGCTCTCGGCACTTCATTCCAACCTTCATAATCTCAAGAAATCGTTTTGCATAATCGAACGAATTTAGGTCGTAATGAAAGATTGACGGCAGCCCAAAGTATGAAAGATAGTTGCTGTCAGAAAGTCTTAATGGTGGCTCATTTACGACGCTTTGCGTCAGTAATGTAGATTTTTTGCTGTCGATTCTGAATTCTTGACTGAACCCTTGCTTATCTGCAACCTCTACATTCTCAATTTTGAACCATGCAATTGAGTCGTGTGTTCCTTGTACATCTATCTCAGCTAAATCCCCAGCATAAAATTGAGAGGAACTGGAGTCAAACGTTATGGGGAGAAGGTCCCCCACCTTCAACACACGGGTTTTCTTCGTCAGGTAACTGATTAAATTCGAGGATATGATTTTTTCGAAGAGTCGCTGACCATTGTTCCAGGAACCCACCCTCGCTAAAGAAACGGAAGATGCGACTGGGAGCTTTTTAAAATTGAATATGCATTTTTCGACCCTTAATTGAGTAGAGTCTTTGAATATTGCCATTAAACGAGGGGAGGTGTACAGATATCCTGTTTCAAATCCATGCGGTGCAAGAAGTACCATAACTTTCACGATCCTTGAAATTTCATCTGTAAATAACCTAGCAAACGAACCGCCATTTAGACCAAAATGTAGAAGCGTGTGCGGGTCTGCAAACACGAGAAGCGAGTCGTCTTCTGCATCTGACAATTCAGGCCTTACCAGATCTGGGTTGATAGGCATTACCATGCTTCGCAGCATGACGGCGGTTGATCTTGCATGCGTAAGTTTAAACTCTTCAATCGAAGGTTCCAGATCCACCTCTAAGAAATGCGAGGAGGATTCTTCCCTTACAAATACGATTTCGGTCGTGGAAAGGTCAATACGACCCTGGAAAAAAGGCCAGGATTCAAGTACGTAGCACCATTGGCGCAATAAAACATCACCTTGATGGACAATAGAGTCTTCATCCAAACCTCCTTTAACCATAAAAAACTGAATTCGGTCCGAGGTATTTGGAAGTTTCAAAAGCTGATCATAGAGTGAAGAACGTACAGCTATTGCCAAATTATCCAAAACAGGCGTTGGCTCATCGTATCTTCTCAAAACACAGCAATCAATAGCAGGAACACCTCTCTGTACTCGGAAGACATTGGCAGAAAGACTGACACATTCAAGCTTTAGATTCTTATCTAAAGTACACCTCACAAGTTTGGAACTCTGGTGGGCCTCGTACCCTGGCAACTGAACGCTAACTAACACGGATTTGTCATTTGAGTGTTCGTTATTATCTGAGCTTTCTGACGACGCAAAGTGATCATAAAGGTCACTTGATATGTAATTGCACAAGCCCTTATCGAAACGAAAGCTAACTTTGGCCTTCACCGCCTCCGTAGGCAAGTCTTCTGTCATCAGGGTGTGCTAAGGAACCCAGGTTCTTCATTTCACATCATGTATTAAGTATCTGGAATAATTATCTACGGATCATCGTTGTCGGCGTCAGGCTCGTAGTGGTTTCTGTTCGTCGAACGGAGGGAAGTCCACGAAGCTGCTACTAATGTGTTTATGCATCACAGCAAAGTGCACTAGATCTTGGTACACTTATTATTCGTTGTGTATTCGACAGTTTTATGACCTCAATAAACAGGAAAGCCAGAATTCGTAGACGGCAGAAATGTTACTTGTTTCAAGCTCAAGCCACATAGTCACCTCTTCAGCATGATACTATGACTCAATATATCTCTAGCCTCGTTTATCTTCAAGGCCAGGTACGGACTGCCACCGCGATCTGGATGATTATGCACGATTGCCTGGCGGTGCTTACGTTTGAGTAGATTCTCATCCAAAGCTGCCACCTCCGATCCAGAAATGCCAAGAATTAACAATGCCTCAGAATCTGTCATTTTTGAGCTGAAACCCCCACCATACTGGTTAAGGCGTGCCTTTAGCCCAGGGTTCAAGTCTCTGTATCGAAGGGAACTTCGATTTTGAAATGCAGCTTCTGCTGGTGATATTCGGATTCCGTTGAGCCTTGCTATCATGAGAGGCGTAAGCCGTCTATACACATCCCATGCTCGCAGACCTGATCGCACGGTCACTGCTGCAAACGTGACGCCCAATCCAAGGATTATCGGTAAAACCATTTCTGAAGAACGCACCAATCTCCTGATTTTCTATCAAAGGATCTTCGGAAACTAGATTGAATCAAGCGCTGGTAACTGGATCAGGAATATCCGGATCTTTCCCTGCGCTGTTCTCAATGACGAGATGAGAAGGTTAGATGATGAGCAAAGATTATCGTACACAAGTACGAAAGTTAATGATCATTGCCAGCCTTAAATTAATTGAAGTGGCTGGCGCCAACGTTTAAACACAGAAAGAACGAGGATTAAGATGGCACAGCAAAGATCAGAAATCTGTAAATGGCTGAATTCTAAAGCTTGAAACCCTATCACGTCGTTCAGCCGTTGGAAAAATTAATTGATCTTGCGCAATGCTAGCTCTAAAAATGATTGATCTTCGATGCAATCATGATTCGCCAGCATTGTTACGATTTATAGGCAAATTGGATCAAGATTCGAAATTGATATATAAGTCTAGAGCAGGAGTATTTTGAGGTTGATTTTGATTAGATAACAATATTCATTTACCAAGCAACACCGGTTATCATGGTATCGCCAAATAAATTACTCATTGGCGCATCAAGCTTTATGGGTCTAGCATATGCTAGGTACTCCAACACAACTTCTTCAACAGTATCAATTGCACCCAAACCAGCACCTACTGGCTTTTTTTCCAATGTTCGCCTTATAGATTCCTACACGGGCACCAACTCCTCCACTGACAAGGACCACTGGTTTTTGCTGGAAGCTGAAATTTATGTCGCGGCTGGTTTCCGGGACGATTTATACTTGACAGCACCTCCAGAACTAGGAAGCTTCCCAAAGAACTCTTTCGACCTACTCGAAGGTTCGAACGTGATTGGGTCAATCAGCTATAATTCTTCCAATATTTTCACTATCAAGCCAGAATACTCCCATGAGGATACTACTGCACACTTTAACGTCCTCACAAAGCTATCCGAAAGTGCTAAAGAAAGTATAACGGGTCCTCAGACTGCCCAATACAACTTCGGCGTCTCTTCAGGCCCAAAATTTGTCGGGACTATTGATTTTGTCGCGACCAATCTAACTGTATCGCAAACAAATGCGCGCGTGAATGACGATAGCAGTGTGACTTACAATCTGGATATTCCACTCAATGAGTACCCTGGCTCTTTCGAATTAGCTGCTTCTTTTACTGATGACACTCACAAATTTGACCTTTCTTCAACGTCAGTCGTCGTTGTATTAGCTGTGGACAACTTTAACCAACCTACGAAAGCCATTAATTTGACAGCTATTACGGACACCTCTGACGAATCTACAATCAGCTTGAGTATGGCATCTCAACTGAGCGGTGGCTTATACATCCGTATCAGTTACAGCACGGAACCAATTACTGATGCTACGATTGTTGAAACAATGGCTATTCTGAACTATCCTACCTTGTCCAGCTATAAGAGGGATATTTCAGTGTATTTCGAGGACCATGTGGCCATCAAATCTGCTGCTAATGTGCTAGACTATGGGGAAACGGTAACTATCTCGAGTGGTACAAGCCCTTCACCCAATTCAGCTATCAATTCGACGAGCGAAATTTCGACCTCCGTTTACTACGTCTCTTCCACAACCTCTGTGTCTTCCTTGTCGGACCGCAACTCGACCGGGACGGAATCTACTGCTACCTTCGAAACCAAAAGAACTACTTCAACTGCTTCGGCTGCCGGTAGGGGTAACCACACTGTTGACACTTCCAAAACATCTACTTTAAGCCCAGCGACAACCTCGGCCCTAGATTCCAACTCAAGCGCTTCAACCAATGGCTCTGCCCAATTTACTACGAAATATACTTACACTGTCATCACGCGCACTGACGATGGAGAATACTCTGTGTTCACAAGCTTTTTCCCAGTTGCGACGATTTCATCACAACTCAGTCGCACATCCGCTTCTGTACTCGAGAGCGAGAGCGTATATGTGATCAATACCACTGACACTCTAACTCGAGCAATCAACTACACAGGTTCATACACCAGCGCATACTCTACCAACGATGTCGTCACTACCACGAGGGACGGGGAAATCACCGTATACACGTCTTTGGTTCCAGTCGCCACCCTTAATAAGCACACAACCAATAGCTCATCGCTTACTTCCACAACTAGTGACTCTTCTTCTGCCTCAGAAATCGTAAGTTACTCTACCAAGAGGTATCTTACTAACACTGTTTACACCACTACAAGCAATGGCAAGGTAATCGACTATACCAGTTGGTATCCAGTCACTACGATCTCGACTAAGGTGAATGAACGTACAGGCAGCTCCTCCTCAATATCATCCTCCGGAAAATTGCCACAAAGTACGACTGTCTTCACCAGAACGATAGGTGGCGATGTTAGCATTGTGACCACGCTGGTGCCTGCCAGCACGCACAGCTCATCCAGAGTTGAGCAGACTACGTCCAAAGGCTCATCAAAATCAAAGGCCACAACTAAGACAGGGTCTACTAAGTCTTACATCACTGGTGTGGCCAATCCGGAGAGAACCACACTTGGGCCTGCTGATAACTCGGAAATTACCAGAAACACAGCTTCAACAAACATGCGTACCTCAATCAGAAAGCAATCGGTCTCGACTTCAATTACATCCAATACGACAATTGTTTCAAGCCCCAAGAAGACAGAAACCAATTCAGCTAGCCATTTCACAAGTATTGAAGACATCATTACATCAAACAAGGGAACGCCAACGAGCCAGTCAAAGTCTGCACAGGTGTCCGTTTCTTCAACACCCAGGTCGTTAGTCAAGAGCCAGTCCTCCCAAACCACGGTGGTATTTACCAGTAACAAAGTTTTAACAAGCTCTATCGCTAAGACCATAACATCTTCCAGCGTCATTTCCACTCAAGATCCAGTTTTGTCAGAATATGAAATTGAGATTGGACATACGACTCTGCCTACTTCCACTGGAGATGACCTTTTAACTAGACCGTCTTCCATACCGATCGGTGCAACAACCGTGTCTGCATCAATTTCTCAGACATCTAGGACACTAACGGATGATCATGCAGCTTCATCTACTAAAAGCGATAACGACGCGAGTACAAACCGTGGCTCTTTTGCTACCGGCAGTCCTCGGGTCATCTCTTCTTCTAAAACTATCATATCTCCTATTGAACACCAATCAGTTCAATCTGGCGAATTTTCAACTCTGAATTCATTGATTGGCCAATCCACTCTATCAAGCGCTAACACTTTGAGTTCACAACTTCTAAGTTTCTCGACAGCTTCAGCAACTTCAACCCAAGAAATATCAATATTCGACGGAGGTGCGCACAAATTGGGAGGGACATTTGCAGGGCTGGCTGCCGGCCTTTTAGCATATTTGTTATAGCTCAGCTGTAACAATTGGGATGGTGTTCAATATGAATGCTTGTAATTTATGGAGTATATGTTCTACCAATGACTGATGTTTAGGTAAATATGATAAATGCATTTGAACGATTGTGTTCGCGAATGGGAGGATGCCATGGTGCTACTCTACGACGCCAAATCGGTTACGATCAAAGGAAGAACGTGGCGTCAGGCGTCGTAATAGACGCTCTTGCAAATCCATGCTCTGGGAAACTTGTTCCTCAAGATCTTTGTTGATTTTGAAATAAAGACCACTCTCGTCCAAGGTATGTCGACTTTTTATCTGAGCGTAAGTTTGTACAGGAAAGAGCCATTCCCACCACGATTCCCCCATTACATATTTCCAGTTGAGTAAAGGAGAGCCCAAATCGAACACATTCTTGTCCTCGAAAGTGTCTAGCCCTCGTACTTCGTCCATGATATTTCTCTGGTTCCTGTAATTTGTCCACTCGTACATTTCTATTGTGGTTTGGTTCTTCGCAACGAGGTAAATGGTATATGAGGTGAATGCGAGCATTGAAATTGTGATGACGAGGGAGAGAATCCATACGATAAGCAGCGGGAGATTTATAAGTTCTTGGTTATAGCCTTGGCTCCGAAACCACATGAGTAAGTCTGCACCGGTGAGAAAGAAAACCAGAATGGAGTATGCCGTTGTGTACAACAGAAAATGGATAAAGTACTTTTGGTTCCGATAACCGACGCAAGATGCAAACCATGGACAGTGATGATCCATTTTTAGATAGCATTTGTTACACCCTGAGCAATGGTGACACCTATCTGGCTTCCAAACAACGCAAGTCCGACAGAATCTGAATCGACCGTTGCGCTTCAGGGTGACACATCTCTGAGTCAGGAATCTGGGCGGGAGCTCCAAGCCCTCTTCAGCGTCTTCAATATTGGTGATCCGTAGTTCTGGGAATTCCATAGGAGTTCCAGCGCCCACACTTGCAACTTTAAAGTATGAATACAAGCTTAACGTTAGGTTGGTGGAGATCATTAAGGCCACTATGCTGGTAGGAACAACCCGAACGTACGAGATCGTAATTATTCCAGTGTAAAAGAACAGAAAGCAGGTTAAAACTTTCGGAAAGACGCTGCTTATTGCAGCGCATGCACCCATAATTGCACTATCACTGCTTTGAAATGTTGTAGGTTGAGCTCTTGATTGAGCTGTGTTGTAATTTGGAGGGTTTAGAATCATCCGTATCTAATGATAACAAATGATCATCAGAACATGATTAAGTAAACCGAAACGAACAATTTAGCCGCCCAGCCTCCCTGTGGCATGTGAGGATACGCTTCTTGTGCAAGATTGCCACATGGATCTTTAGTGCAGACGTTTCATTCAAGTAAAATGAAACCAAACTTAGGCTCTGGCCAGCATCATCATTTCCATTAAACAAAAAAAGTGTGCGCAGACACAAAAGGAAACAACATTTACTGACCCCTCCAGAGGCAGTTCGTTCTCACATATGATCAAAAAGCCCAATTTGGAATTATCAGAGCCACGGAACTCTCCGACATAATTGTAAGCCCAGATTGATTATAAGGTGGCTCTTTTTTTTGCATAGAGTTCGTTGGAGCTGCCGCACAAGCCTAGTAAATTCACCTGAGTATATCCAAAATAAATCATGTCTATCAATTCGGGAAGGTGCCCATATTAAAAGCTAGTAATATCTTCTCAACGCCCGTTTGAATTTGCCGGTGATAGAGAACCTGGAGTGTCTAAGAATGAAGCTTCGACCTTCGCTTGATATCAAAACCCATATAATTTTTAACGAAGGGTCATCGGGCCTGAAAAATCCAGTTTAACATTCAAATGCCAAACCTACATTGATAAATTCTCTGTTCAAGATTCTAATATAACCTAGGTGACTTACTTTTGACATCATAATGGGCACCCTTATTGTTCCTGGTGACAAATTACATATTGATGAAAAAGCGAATGTTGTTCTCGGGCCCGGGTCGTACTGTGACCCAAGAAGCCAAGAAATTAAACCTGTGAATGCAGGTTTTGAAGTTATTACAGATAACAGAAAAAATGTGTCAGTACGTGTTGAATACAATACCAGACGTTACATACCTGCAGTTGGCGACCTAGTAGTAGGACTCATTACTGGGTCATTTTCGGATAGCTACAGGGTGTCACTCGCGAACTTCTCATCGCCAGTGACGCTCTCATACATGGCTTTTCCAAATGCTTCTAAAAAGAATAGACCTTCTCTCAAGGTGGGGGATCTCGTATATGCTCGTGTCTGCAAGGCAGACAAAGAACTTGAAGGCGAAATAGAGTGTGTGGATTCGACCACAGGTAAGGACGCTGGATTCGGGCTTCTGAGTGGAGGAATGGTGGTCGAGGCCACACTTGCTTTTTGCAGAGAACTGACATTCAACGAGAATTTTCCACTGCTCGGCTTACTAGCCAAGAATGCTAGATTTGAGGTTGCAATCGGTATCAACGGGAGAGTGTGGATAAATTGTGACGACGTGAAAAGCACCCTTGCATGTTGCAGGTCTATCATGGACTGCCAAAAACGTCCCATCTCCGACCACAAATCCATTATTACTGAGCATTTCAAAAATCTAACTAATTCTGTACAATAAATAGCACTCATCTACAAGGAAACTGTAGGTACAATAACTTTAACCCTCGAGACCATCCGCTACACAGTAGTGCCAAAGAGCGAGGCGTACATCTTTTGCCCATCCTGATCTACTTCTATGCTGTAGGGCGCACTGGAACTAGAGTAGCTATCAAGTGGGGAAAAGACAGAAACCTGGTGAAGTTCCTCATAGCGTCTCATGTCGTCCGTTGACTTACCTGCAACAGCAACGGTGTATGGCAACGGCAATCTATCTGAACTAGACGGCTCACTTATATCCTTATGCGATGACTGCGCGACTATCGAAGAAGCAACGTTATCAAGCAGCCCAAATCCGTCCAGCTCTCGTTTCAATGCATCCACTTCAGCTACTCGCCGGTCCAAGTACATGTGACAAAGTTCATTTTCGTCGTGCGCTGTATAGCTTTGGCTATTTGCCACTTGCTCATGCTCAGCCTCCGGCTTAGCTGCTGCAAAGCTTTTCAATTTTATGTTCAATGCGCTCTGCTTGCGAGAATGAAACGGAGAAAGAACGTTACCACGTTTTTCATTCC
Source organism: Lachancea waltii (assembly GCA_030580015.1). NCBI lineage: Eukaryota > Fungi > Ascomycota > Saccharomycetes > Saccharomycetales > Saccharomycetaceae > Lachancea > Lachancea waltii. The sequence goes on along the minus strand of JAKTSC010000072.1, from coordinate 15,751 downwards.
GGTTGTACCGCCTCGTTGAATTCATCTTGAAGGCAAAGAGGTCAGAAAAAGATGATAACAATCGAGGAGCGTAGTATTCGTTCCAGTAGTTATCGAATGCTCCGGGATAACCTCGAACATTCTTGGTGATCTTTTCTTTATTAATGTCGTCGTTTTTATCAAAAATCTCCTCTTTAATAGTGTTCCTTAAGCTCTTTGTGTGGTAGATATTCCACCACTTTGTATAACTCCGTTTTATAGCTTCATTCTCGAATGCATTGTGAAGATAAAAATCTGTATCCATCTCCCAAAGAGCAGGATGACCTTCCTCCCAGACGTAATGGCCCAAAAATAAATTAATCGCGTCTTGTCTTTGTGCATCCACGAAAGAGTTGCTGTAAAACCGCTTGATACTTTCGATCATATCCCTGGAATGCGAACTCCACTGGTTTATCTTTCTGTATGTTTCCATAGTATTTACCAAATGAGAACCTCCATATTGTAAAGCTATTGTATCACCATGATCATGGAAAAGCTCGGTCAAAATGTGAACAATATCGGAATCATACTCCAAAAATGAATCTTCACCTATTCCCAAGGCTTTAAGTTGAACGCCCAGCGCTCTCTTACCAATCACAAATTGTGCAGCATTTGTACGATCTAGACAATCGATACAGTTGGTCCTACAGATTCCTTCCTGAATCTGAGTGGTTTTAAAGTCCCGCCCGTTGTGAAAAATGCCTGTAGTTTCCACTGTCTTGATGGCATACCTTTCCAGAAACTCTATTACCACTTGCCCGTGAGACTTTGAGGCCCGGCTCATATCCCATGAAGTGTATTGAATTTTTTTATCCTCTGCGAGGAATGTATTGAGGTAATTAATGCACTGCTCGAACTCTGTCAAGAGTTTTGTTTCCCTTGGGTTTTTCTCTTTAGTCTTAATGAGATTCAATACCTGAATCGGCCCACCGCCATATGTTTGAAAGAGTCTATCAAAATGAAGAGCAGCCGCGCTGAAGAAAGGGTCCACCACGTTGACCTGAATCGGAGGTTTAGCAGTAAGATTAGAACCTTCCTGAGACCAGCATAGTGGGATGGACCCTCGATGTTGCACAAACGATGTATACCGGTCACTATCAAAGTATCCGTTCTCAGGCCTATGAAAAGACGTGAGGATCATGTCAGAGACTATCTGCTCCGTCTCAACTTCATTTGCCACAAATCCTTGCTTATTAACGCCTCTTTTAAGATACCGTGCACCTGCAAAATGGTGCGATCGCCTCGCTATCAAAGTCACATACACGCTGCGGCCCCAAATCGAAACATCGACTTGATCAATAAAACCATGAACCATTACCTGAAACCAATCGTAAACAGTGTCTATGCAAGGAAAAAGCGGTTTCAGAAGTGTGCTATTCCACATGAACATGTCATTATAGTCTGGTATGCCAACAGGAACACACAGATCGGCACGGTCCACTGCCTTAAGCTTCTCTCGAAGAATATTTGTTTGCAAAGTGTTGGTGATATCATAAGTGTAGCTGAAATAGAACGTCTTGGTAAGATCAAGGCTTAGAAAGGTGCTAAGAAAGCGAGCCTCTACTGAATTTTTTTCGGGGGCCTTATAGGAGTTGGAGATGGGAACAAGCTCCGTTCCGTCAATGTGATAAATACAGTGTCCCCCAAGTACAGCGACTTGGCTCAGCTTCGTTATGACAATCAAGTAGTAACATTCTGTAAAGCGAATGAACCCCAACAGTCCATATACCGTGAGTCGTTTATGCAGTCCTTCATCATTTGCGTCTTCTAAGGCCGCCAAAACGTTCATAATCTCGGACCTTGTGAAAAAGACGTTATCTTCAAGCACTGACAAATCACTTTCGGGTACCGAAAGGTCAATCTCCAGAATTCTGAACATCGTCTCACGCTTGTTACTGCCAACGATGTACAGTCTATCTCTCGTCTCATAGATGGTGTATTTCGAAAGTATGAATTTCTTAGTTTTACGCTGTTTTGATGCGCTTGCCAATGGCACCTGCTTTACTGGTTCGCCATTTCTACTACCACTGCTTTGGACTGATTCCTCTTCTGTTGGCATTTGACTTGTTAGTCTTCACCAATTCACGTCCCTGTCCGAAGCTATCTCTATTAAAAAAAATGTATCGAGGCATCGAAACAATGCAGAACCGATGAGCAGTAAAAATATTCATAGATTGAAGAACTAAACTCCAAATGAGTTCAGAGATTGTAAAAGCAGACTTGAAAGGTCAAGAACTTACTCCCAAGCAGTTGAGGCAAGCAGAAAAACAAGCAAGGCGACTGAAATACGCTGACTTAGCTATACAAGGAACGAATAACTCTTCAATAGCTTCAAAGAGATCAGTCGAAAGATTATACTTCAAAAAGCTTGGCGTGAACGCGAATGTAGATGAAAGCAAAGGAAATAATGAATACTTCAAATACTTCGTGAAAAAACCGTTAAGACGCTCCCCTTGCATAAACAGAGGGTATTGGCTAAGAATCCACGCTGTCAAATCAAAGATCGACGATATTGCCGCGGCTACAAGAGGAGAAATCTGTGTGGTAAACCTGGGATGCGGGTTTGATCCCCTACCATTCCAGCTTCTTGACCCTAGCAATAAACAGAATGCTCAGTACGAGAATCGTTTGTCATTTGTAGACTTGGACTATCCTGACCTCCTAAAGGAAAAGAAAACGATTGTCAATTCCAACCACGAGCTTGAAAATATTGTTGGAGAATTAAGGGCTAGCACTCGTGTCAATGGTGCCTTCGAGGGTAATAATTACTGCCTTGCGCCATGCGACCTCAACATTGTCAAGAACTTCGACGAGCTCGCCGCTAATTTATCTTTGAATGATCCTAACCAAATCAAAATTTTTGTGGCAGAAGTCTCTCTCGCATACATGAAAAGCGAAAAGGCAAATGCTGTGATTACTGCATGCTCTAAGTTACCAAATTCGCACTTTATAATACTGGAGCAGTTGCTACCGTCTGGTCCGTTCGAGCCGTTCTCCCGTCAAATGCTTAAGCATTTCAAGAAAAATGATTCTCCGTTGCAAACAGTGGTAGACCATCAAACAAAGCCTGAACAAGAACTAAGGTTTCAGTCGTGTAGGTTTCCTTTAACAAATTTCGGCAACATGTACCAGCTATGGGAGTCTGTTAGTAACGAAATGAAAAGAAAGATAGACGCTATCGAATCATTTGATGAGTTGGAAGAGTTTTTCATGTTTTGCCATCACTATCTAATTGGTCATGCCACGAACGTCACAGACTTTCAATTCAAGGCTAAATTCAACCATACGAATCAACCAGCTGCTCAAACACTTCCAAAAGAGTCACTGGGCGTAGAGATCTTGCCCTTTGAAAGCGAAAACGTACTTCAAAGAAAATTTGGTGCGTCTACCATCCTTCCAACCGGTGAAATTATCTATGCTAATGGCTGTTTCAACAATCGACTAAACGATATTTTATTATTGGACCCAAAAACACGAAAGATTCGAACTCTAGATATTTCAACTTCCAGCACTGTTCCTCTGGAGCGAATGTGCCACACTCTGACATCACTAAGCGCGGATTTATGCGTTTTAGTTGCGGGACGAGCAGGACCAAATAATCCGTACTCAGATATCTGGATATTACACAAAACGAGGGATAATGAGTGGAAATGGACTCAAGGACCTTCTCTTCCCGAGACACGCTATAGACATAGTGCCTGCGCACTTAATAGTACTCAGGTTTTGATATTTGGTGGGTGCACAAATGGGGAAACATTTCTGATCTACGATCACGCTAAAAATGCAGTTCTATCTCCAAGAATCGAAGGAACCATAAAGAGTTGCTCGTCTTCCGCATTTGACTTTAACAAGAATACCCAACAAGGTGTCATCGTAGGTGGCTTATCAAAAGATGGAGTTGTTCTAGACGAAATGCAGACATTCAGCTACGATAGTTGCGATATGTTAATCAAGGCCAGTGTAAGCCACTGCAGTCCTCTTTTAAAAAAGTATGGGAGCAGAGCTGTTTTTACATCAGATAACCAGGTTATGGTAGTGGGCGGTTATGGCCCAGATACATTATTTGACCAAGATTCTACCATCATTCAAATCGATACAGATTCAGGCGATATTACGCTGAAAATTATACCCACCACGGTCTGGGAAAAAGGGTTCCCTATTATGGCTGGGTTCGAATTGCTGAAAAGCCGTGACGGCGTTGTCTATATTCTAGGGGGAGGAGCCGTGTGTTACGGATTCGGGTCAGTTTGGAACACCCATCTAACAATATTAAATTAATTAAAAATCTAGGCGTTGGCTCGGCCAAACTATCTTGTACATAACAAAGCTTATTTCCCGGCTCCATTGTTCTGTGCTTTCATGGCCTCCCGTTTCTTCACGTAAACAAACAGCTTCATTACGAAGGGGAAAATCGCCATGTTGAGTACAATCCATGCGCACAGAATACCATAATTCCGGCCAAGGTGGCCACGGTACAGATCCAGGAAAGTGACTCTGAAGATTCCCACTCCATTGTAGATAGGCGTCATATAGCCGTAACGGTAGAAATTATGAGTAAGCTCCATGGGGTAAAACGCGGGCGAGATATTCAGCACAACCCAGAAGATTAGCCAAAACCCAAGGTATTGTGGACCAAATGCCATTATGATTGTTAGCATGTTTTCGTTTGCTCCGCCTACCGCAGCCATCAGCAGCCACGAAGACATCCACGCGACCATGAAACCTGCTCTACCAAAAGCTTTTGTGAAGTCGACTTGGAATGCCAGCGAAACAAGACAGAAAAACAGAGAAAGGAAGAAATAGTTCACAAATGCAATAACGTAGCGATACAATAACATGTGCACAGGTTTCAATTTCTGTCCGAGAAGAGCGTGGATTGGGCCGAAAAGAGCTAACTGGAAGAAGGTCAGCAGGATACAGTAAATAAGACCAACCTGTAGCGGTCCAAGTAGAACGTAATCATTGAAAGGCCTATTGTCGACTTGTGCAAATACCATATTACCTGCCATAGCCACATTTCGAGAAACGTCTCCGACGCGTTGAGTTATATTAGATAAAATCCCTGGAAGAATTGTCGAGGCATAGATGTTTTGGTAACGAGACTCCAGACTCAGGGCTATCGGCAGGATCGAGGACTTTAGATTCGTAGGATCACGGCCGCTTTCGTAAAAAAGCTCGAAAAATGCAGAGGAGTTGAATGGCGAGGCGCGCGAGTTCTGCAAGGACTCAATTAGCGTGCTTGTGGCGTTTGGTTTTACGTTTAGCGACACCCAATATTTCTGGTCGTGCACGAGTTGCTGGATTTTGGCGTCCACCTCATCCTGTGCGACACCGTACTTCTGCTGGAAAGATGACGTGTTGTATACGTGCCAGGTACCGGGAGCCTGCTCTGCGAGCGTGGGAATCGAACTTGCGATGCCCGTGCCCGTGCCTGGCTCGTCCTGCACCACGGCCAGAATTTTCACCTTGTGCATGTGCTTACTACGCTGGTACGTAGCCCCCCAATACAGCGAGAACACAGACATAATCAGCATTGCCAGCAAAAAGTGGTTCAGCAGAAACCGCATTATCAGCTTCCGCCGCTCGCCCTTGACCCGATCTGAGAAAAACCCCGTCACTACCCTCGAAAGCTTGGACTCCACACGTCGCAGCTCGCCTTCTGTAGCCCCAGCCTCATTTTCAGGATCTAATTCTTTGTACCCACGTTCTCCACTGCTGCCTTCTTCAGAGCCTTCCCCTACTATAGCTCTTGCAAATCCCGCGTGTTCTTCATCGGAAGACCTCGATTCCGACTGAGACAATCTTTGGCTGTTCATTCTACCACGAAACCTGTCTCTTCAAGAGCTCTCGATCTCTTGAATACCATGTTTCCCAGAAATGCCAAGACCTTCCTCTTTGCTTACCTTTATATATTCGATCATGACAAAGAAAACAGTCCGTCCCTTATGACCAAGTTTTTTAAACTCCGTTTTACATCCATCTCAGCTCATAACAAACACAAATGAACCTCGGATTTTAACCAAAACTGGTACGGCGATGAGTTGAAGACCACTCAAACGAGCGTTTAAGCGGGTGAGATGGACCATTTATGTTGGAAAGTCGGATATTACATGGTCATGGGACGTGTTTAGTGATAATATTTGTCTTGCAAGGATTGTGAGAATTTCCGACCTGACAGAGATCATAATTGAGGCATCTGGGTGGGCATTGGGATTTGGACGGGTAGGGCTTGTTGATTGGGACCGCAGAAACTATTCGTAAAGCTGGGTCTGATAGTTTTGGAACGATTATGGTGATATAGTTATGATTGTTCGTATATAATTACCTAATTAATAAAGGCTTCTGGTAGTTACAACGGCTTGGAAATATCAAAGCTTAAAAATAAGCCATCCAGAGTCCGAGAACACAGGTCAAAGTGGGTAAAGAAAGCGTATTGAGATGCCTAATATATCACTTAAAGGGTTCGGGGACGTGTTCAGGAAGAAAGACAAGGAGTTGCAGCCCAAAGAGGAGGAAGAAGAGGACCCAGACGCTTCTGAATTTGAAGAAGATGAGGAAAAGCCTCAGGCCAAACCCAAGAGCAGAAAGCCCAAGGATACGCCTTTTACACAGCAGAGAATTGCATCTTTGAATCCAGTGGTGACGCCACGCGGAGTGGTGCTGTTTTACGTGCTTCTGACAGTTATTTTTGTGGTGTCAGGCGCAGCTCTGCTGCGGACGTCGATGCGCGTGGATCAAGCTTTGATATACTACCAAGATTGCGCAGAATCGGCCCCCAGGGACTCCTGGGCAGACATGGATTCCGAACACTACGTGTGGTCGTTCCACAATGCCAAGGACTACAACCGCGCCCCGCAATGGCAGTATACTCCTGCTACGGACCCAGATTCGGGAAACAACGGCACATGTCACGTCAGATTTACTACTCCGCACGACCTGCCCAGCTCCGTGTTCCTGAGCTACCGTCTCGAAAACTTCTATGGAAACCACCGTCGGTACGTACTGTCGTTCAGCGAATATCAGATCACCGGCGAAGACACCTCAATCGGAGATATCAAGAACAATCCAGGTATTAACTGCAAACCGCTCATTACCAACCACGAGGGAAAGCAGTACTACCCTTGTGGGCTCATTGCTAATGCAATGTTCAACGACACGTTCTCAAAAGAGCTGCAAGGCGTAGGCTCCACTAGCTCTTATCCGCTCACAAACAAGGGCATTTCCTGGTCCACAGACAAAAACCGGTTCAAGAAAACTAAGCTCGATTGGAGCAAGATCGCGCCCCCTCCTAACTGGGTCAAAGCTTACCCCAATGGGTACAACGCTACCAACGTTCCTGATATAAATCAGTGGGAGGAGTTTCAAAACTGGATGCGTACGCCTGCTTTCGCCAGGTTTCAGAAACTTGTTCTTAGAAACGACAACGACACTTTACCAGCGGGCGAATATCAAGTCGATATAGGCTTGAACTGGCCTGTGCTTGAGTTTGGTGGTAAAAAAGCTCTTTACCTCACGCATTCTTCGAGCATTGGTGGTAAAAACAACTTTTTGGGTACTGTTTACCTGATTGGAGGAGTTATCTGCTTTGCGATGGCCGTTATGCTTTTGGCCACCACTTTGATATCAGGAAGAAGAGGAGGCGACCTAAAGGAACTCTCCTGGAACAAGGAATGATTGCATGATTAGAGGAGACTTACCTATCCACTCTCGTTTTCGGCATACGCTAATCTCATACTAGCCTCGATACACAATTGTGATCAGTCAAGATGCCGTTCCAGGGAGGGTCTGCACCCAACCTAAGCAGACCAAGCTAGTCATTTTTCTTTTACGTGAATTTCGGGTAACGCAGAGAGCATTTGACGCTGCCCTTTCATAGCCAAAGCATAATCTTGAGCGTCGCAATAAGATGGGCTGGGGCCCTGCCTGTAAATTAATGCTTTTTTATTCATAAACTTATGTAGTGTTAGAGTCAATTCTTCATCTGCCAGGCAGATGATGATAAGATGTAATGTATCACTGTGCCCAAGTGTATGCACTGTCGAAACAGCAGTCGTGGGTACCGCTTCTAGTACTACTTCAATTTATACGAGTCTTGAGCAAACATTGGGTGAAGACTTGAACTTCAGCAAGCAGAGATTCGTCACAATTACTTTAACGAACTGGTGATCAAAGTTTTAGTCTTTTTCCTCAACACCTGCTATATATTTTTGCATCATCATTTACTGTCGTGTGCCAATGACTCAATCAAACCTGAGCTTCGAATATGAGTCAATCTTACACCGAATCAAGTTGCGCCATCAGGCCAAAGAATAGAATCACAATCGTAGACGTTGCAAACGTCTTAGTTCTTATTTTTACTTGGCGATGACTCGTTGGTCGGGATTTTTTATCCTGGAAAATTATATAGAGAGAAAGGCAGATAACAGAGTTCCACTTCTCACAGGTTCATTCCACGATCAGAACAGTAATGCTAAAATTTAGACAGACTTCAGTTCGTGCTTCACAGCAGCTTAAAAGTGCTCTAGATAGCCATAGCTATCAGGTTACTACCTACTCGAGACCTCAGGATTTGTTGATAACTAGAGGTAAGAACTCCAGATTATATGATGACTTGAACAACAAGAGCTACATCGACTTTACTGCAGGTATTGCAGTGACATCGATTGGTCATTGCAATGAAGGAGTTGCTCGCATTTTGTGTGAGCAATCTAAAAAGCTTATCCACTCCAGTAACCTGTACTACAATCCAGAATGTTTGGAATTGAGTAAGAAGATAGTGGACAAAACTAAAGAATTCGGAGGTCAGCATGACTGCAGCAAAGTGTTCCTGTGCAGCTCTGGTACTGAGGCAAATGAGGCTGCTTTGAAGTTTGCCAAAAAGCACGGCTCTCTCCTAGGTCCTAAGAAACATGGCATCGTGGCTTTTGAGAACTCATTCCACGGTCGTACAATGGGTGCACTATCTGTAACCAGCAATCCAAAGTACCGTACTCCTTTTGGAGATCTAGTTCCAGGCACGTCATTCCTGAACATCCACGACGAACTCAGTGTCCTTTCCGACTTTATTGGATCCAAAAAAGATGAAATCGCTGGTCTGATTGTGGAACCTGTGCAAGGTGAAGGCGGTGTATTCCCAGTACCAGTTGAGAAACTTGTCGGCTTGAAGAAAATCTGCGCTGAAAATGACGTGGTGGTGATCCACGATGAAATTCAATGTGGTATGGGCAGAACCGGTAAATTATGGGCTCACGCTTTCTTGCCAAAGGAAGCGCACCCGGACATTTTCACTGCTGCTAAAGCTTTAGGAAACGGGTTTCCTATTGCTGCTACTATGGTCAACGAAAAGGTTAACAATGCTCTCCAGGTTGGAGATCACGGTACCACCTATGGAGGCAACCCACTTGGAAGCGCTGTAGGAAAATATGTTTTGGACATCATTGGAGAAGAGGCCTTTTTGAAGGAGGTGACACGCAAGGGCCAGGTTCTTTCCAAGCGTCTAGCAGGTCTTAAGAGCTCCTACCCAGAACAAATTAAGGACATCAGAGGCGAAGGCCTAATGGTCGGGCTAGAGTTTGTTGAGCCACCCAAGGAGCTAATCAACAGATGCAGAGAGCTGGGCTTACTGGTAATCACTGCTGGTAAATCTACCGTTAGATTTGTTCCACCACTGACAATCACGGAGGAAGAAATGAACCAAGGGCTCACTATCTTCGAGCAAGCCGTTAAAGATGTATATGCTTGATAAATGTGCTTGGCACGTAGCACTTGTTAGCGCGTATATATCCGATAAACCTCTAAATAGATGTATTTAGCAAACCTTACAACAACCATGACGCCAAGGCCAAGAGTCCACCCATGATAGGGAAAGCAGCAACAGCTGCGGCATCGTTCTCTAGCGTGGCGACCGCGTAGGATTTGACAACTCCAACCTGTCCACTAATGGTGCCCAGACCTATGGAACCAGAAGAAGGCTTCTCACTACTGGTGTACATGGATTTGAAGCGTTGCGCAAAAGTAGTAGATTGCGTAGTAGTATAGCCTTTAGTGTAAGTTACCCAAATGATAGTAGGTGCCCGCGTGGTTGTGTAAACAGCCCCATCAGTCTCAGTGATTGTAGCCAAAGACTCCACGCTCAAGGTTGTGATAGCAGTAAAGTCCAAAGATGTGGCATCCAAGCTTGGATCTGGTCGAGTGCCAGTATCTTTGGCAACTGCTTTGGAGGTGCCCGCTGTAGTGTCCGAAGAGGAAGTGCCGGTAGTTGTTGTTGCGGTGGCTGCAGCGTCCGTTCCTGTCTTAGTTGTGGCCGTTCCAGTGGCAGGCGTAGTAGTGGTTTTCCCAGTAACAGGAGTCGTGGTAGTAGCAGCTCCGGCCCCAGGTGTAGTAGTAGTAGGAGTCGTAGTAGTAGCAGCTCCAGCTAGAGGTGTGGTAGTAGTAGGAGTTGTAGTAGTAGCAGCTCCAGCTACAGGTGTGGTGGTAGTAGTACCAGTTTTTGCTGTAGTTGCAGTTGCCTTTGTAGCAGTCCCAGTAGCCTTAGTTCCGGTCTCAGTGTCAGCCTTTTGAGCAGCACCGTCAACAGTCGTCTGAATATATTGGGTTACACCATTAGCATCTATAGTTGTGATGGTACTAACAATCGCAACAGCAAATACAGGTGCAAGCAATAGGAAGAGGTGCAGTAGCCTACGACTAACCATTCTAGCCTTCTCTTGTGTTGAATATTTGAAACTGAAATCTTGAAAGAGAGTATCGAGAAGTTTATTTAGAACCGAGCCTCCGTTGTTGTAGGAATCAATTCTCGAGGTTTCGATCAGTCACGTGACACAAAATCCTAACGAACGATGCTGATACCTTACGATAACCAAGATCGATGAGGCCTGTGGTATTGAATCGATGGAGAGTATCGCGTGGTTCTGATGGTGAGTTGGTGTCTTGAATCTGATCAAAAAAGTCGCCCCGATTCGGAGGGATATAATTTAGGCAGATTATTATGATGATGTGGACAAAACACCGTGACGTACATGTCAGGAAGTGAGAAAAAGAAGTGGCAGAGACAAATCACATGAATGCAATGCGTGCTTCAGATTGCGGAAGACTTCTCAGTGATTCAAAGATAACTGGAGCTTAAATATGTGAAAAAAAATGATAATCTCCATTTGGTTCCTCATGAAAAGCATGAATGCACGGGCCTCGCCCGCCGTTATGTAACTGGAGCAGCTGGTTGGAGATCAAACTTGAATTATGCACGCTTGATTTCAGAAAAACTGCGATTTTAAGCTAAGAAAATTCGCTTTTTGAGAGTGCAGATTTCGAAAGATAAAATTTAGTTGCAAGTTGCCCAGGAGTTCCAACTATTGATGATTCTCTCATTCAATTTCAATTTCGATTCCAAGGTCACCTTTATTCTCGCGATCTCTCCGGGAATAAGTTAAATAATGCGCTGTTTAGGGAGAAAACCATGAACTCCAATTCCCTTTTTTCGACATCCCTTTGATATAGTAGCCGACAGGTACCATCACGTATAACAATTACTTTCAGAAACGCCTGGTTTCACTTCTGTTCCATCCCTTCTTGTAATTATAGTACCCATCTCTTGCCACCTCGACGGTAAAAGTTCGACTAGCGCCCTCCCAAATAACAACTAAAGCCATAGTGCTCTTCCAAATATAAAATCCAAACCATATTATCACACAATATCCCTCAATTAACTACTGTGAACATATTTTAGTACTGTTTTCATTATCCCCAGATTATTATAGTGTTGATTTATACATGTTGATAATTAAATATTACTTAAAAACAAGACAGTTCTCATTATCAAAAGTTCAAGGTAAATCAACAACAAATGCCTAAAGATAGGCCGTTGAGCAGGGTTAACAGCAACCAGGAACCCCTGAAGCGTGTTTTCAGCGTTGATGATGGCATTCACGAAATAGAACATGACATTAGATACCTGGAGGGATTACAGGAGGGTCTTAAGTATGCTGTGTCCAATAGAAAGACATCGTCAAACGTCAACACACCGCCACCCGCTCAATCTAGACCAGCTGTGAGGCACAAGGCTTCAGATCTGTCAGTTATGCACCAAGACCCTGATCGAATTACGAGCGGTGATAACGGCAGTGGAGCAGGGCCAGGAGACGAGGAAGATCAAAACTCCATACTGTCGCAAGAATCATACACGTTGCGCGAGAGACAGGACGCTATTAATGAAACGCATCCCTTTGGTATCAGAATTTGGAAGCCTGCTTTGTATAAGAAGCACAGATCTGTGCAGAAGGCTGCAAATGAGGACATTCACGAGACCAAAACAAAACAAATTTCTTGGCAGGTACATGTTGGTAATTACGTGTGGACTTTGACCGTTGGATTATTTTTGTATGCGTTCTTAAGTGGTTCTGCGTTACTAGTTTTTTTCTTGGGGCTCTGTACACGTCCTAGTCGTGAGTATGCTGGCGTTTTGTACCGTCTCGGCCGCTACCTCTTGTCACCCTTTGGAAAAGTTGTCCTCATTGTCAGCGATCAGCAATATCTGCATGAAGATCAAAATGAAGGCATATCAGCACAGCAGTTTTATGGTTGGGTGACTGGCTATAGTACTAGGCTTTACCTCCATAGATCACAAGCTGAGTCTTCTAATTATGGATCGATTGAGAACGACAATGGTGCTTCTGATCGCCAGGTACGTTTGTTCGGAAGAGGTGAGTGGTCTCTGGGTCGCTGTGGATTCTACTTGGTGTTCTACATATTAGTTCAGCCAGTAGCGCTTCTACTGGCATTTTTTGCTTGGCTCGGAGTTTTCACTATCCCTATGAGCAATATTCTTTGGAACCTCATGTACCATTGCAGGAGACATCCTCTCGCTCTTGAATTCAGCAAGCTTGGCCATAATGTGAAACGCATAGAAGACAAAAACGTATTGCTCTGCACTTTCCGTTGCGCTGGATCGCACTACTATAAATATACAGTTGACGGAACAAACGTTATTGTCATGAATTTAGGGGTCCTTGTTTGCTTCACCATATTCCAATTCTACGTTCTACAAAAGAATATTTTCCCAATTGACGAGTCGATCATTTTCTGTCTATGCTTGCTGTCAATCATTCCCCTGGCATTTTACATCGGACAGGCAGTAGCTTCGATTTCCGCCCAGACGTCGATGGGAGTAGGTGCTGCGATTAATGCCTTTTTCTCCACGATTGTTGAAGTATTTCTCTACTGCGTTGCTCTGCAACAACAAAAAGGCCTACTTGTAGAAGGGTCAATGATTGGATCTATTCTTGGCGCTGTGCTGCTTTTACCAGGGTTAAGTATGTGCGGTGGCGCAATCAAGAGGAAAACACAGAGATACAATCCCGCTAGCGCAGGCGTTTCTTCTGCAATGTTGATTTTCGCCATGATTGTGATGTTTGTTCCCTCAATAATATTCCAGATCTACGGTGGTTACCTAGTTGAGTGTCCTCCTGATACCCAAGGAACGCCTACAAAATGCTACTTTCGTCAACCTCCGCTGAAATTTGACGAGCTTTACGCACATGTCATCAAACCAATGTCTTTATTCTGTGCCCTGATATTGTTCCTCGCCTATGTCACTGGTTTATGGTTTACTTTGAGAACGCATGCAGCGGCTATATGGCAGATTCCTGAGAAGCAATCTTTCAATAATGGAAGTCAACTTGGCTTTATACCGGAAGAGGAGGAAACAGATGGCGGCCATGATGGGCCAAATTGGTCACGTACAAAATCCACTTGTATTTTGTTAGGCGCTACAATATTGTACGCAGTAATTGCTGAAATCTTAGTGGATTGCGTTGATAACGTGCTGAAGCAGTTTCCATCGCTAGATCCCAAGTTTCTGGGACTAACAGTTTTTGCGCTAGTTCCAAATTCAACCGAGTTCTTGAATGCCATATCGTTTGCTATACATGGAAACGTGGCTTTGTCTATGGAAATTGGTACGGCTTATGCTTTACAAGTCTGCCTTTTACAGATACCAGCTTTGGTGGTCTTCTCAATTATTTATACCATGAACTTCCCACCCGACAGCATTGTAATCAGAGACCAAATGTTTTCCCTTGTCTTCCCACGTTGGGATTTACTGGCATGTATGGTAAGCGTGTTCTTATTCACGTACCTTTATGCTGAGGGCAAATCGAACTACTTCAAGGGCTCTATACTAATGCTGCTCTATTTCGTTATGACGTTGGGTTTTTACTTCCAAGGCGCCATTGACAATAACAACTGGGATAACTAATTTCAACGTAGAGTATGCACACATTCTAAGCATTCACAAGAACGATTACAATCATCATTTAGACAGCAATTTTTGCTGACCGTTGGTTATATAGGATAAACCGTATAATTTACAAAACTAGAGAAGGTTGAGGGTGTTTTTCAGAGGCAGTGGAGTGTGGCAAGAATTCCAGTTGGGCATCGTCACCAAGCTTCAAAACAGTCTTAAATTTGGATCCAATTCTGGTGAGAGCTTCCTTGTTGTCAGCAGACTTGGTCCAGATGGCAATCTTGTAAGCGCTCTTTCTGATGTTGATGACGACACCGTTGATTTCAGAGTCGTCCTCGTCGATGGTTTCACCGATAACCGCTAGCAGAGCACGCATCCACAAGTCGTCAATGTCTGGAGTCTTCCCCCAGAACTGGTGGGTCCATTTGCCACCTTGTGCGTTGGTAGGGTCTTCCCACTCAGGTCTGATGTCATTACGGAAAAGGTGGTAGTCGGACTTGAATGGCAAGTAACGAGGCTTGGGGATAGCGTTGTGAATGGCCCAGAATTCCTCGACAGTCTCGAAAGCAGTCACGGGACGCAATAGATCAGACCAAGACTCGGACTTGTCGACGGGAGGCTTTGTGTACCACAGGGTCCATTTGGTGTTCAAAGGATGCTTCAATTGGAACTCTTTTTCGTTGGACAGAACGGTCGATGGTTGTTCAATGTTCAAATCCCCGGTTTTCTGAGTAACTTCTTCCACAGACATCTTTAGAGAAGTAATAAGTTAGTAAAAGAACTGTCACAAAAGCGGTCTCATTTGAGAGAACGCGTTCTAGGCTAGAAGTAGCATTAATCGTCACGTAGGATACAGCCACACGCACATACTTTTGATCTTAATCTATTTGCCGTCTCAATTGTACAATTGATATCTTATGCTGTAATAAAATTTTTTATTTCAACTTCAATTTTTCCGAGGGTAACAGTCATTCATAGAAAGGCCCTCGGAAATATTCATGGCACATTCGTATGATGGCATTACTGGTCAGCCCCACAGATGCAAACACAATTATTAAACCCTGCCTGTTTGAAGATCGCTCGTGCTTCTATTCAAGCCAATTTTGAGCTCTCGGAAAACGCTTTCACAGGGCTGATCAATTCAATAGGAAGTTTGATTCGTGATAAGTGATATATCTTATAGCATTTGCAGAAAGAGGTGGCAAGTACAACAAGACTCTGTCCCCTATGTCGCGTCGCAGTCATGTACTTGATCTCTAAGAGGAGGTGGCGGTGGATAAGAGTTCCATGGATACCTGTGATCAAGGGATCCGGGGAGAACTATAATTTTGTTTCAGATGCAGAACTTGTATATACGTTTCAGTTTGGCCAAAACTAATATCACATCACGCTTGCTAAGCTGTCTAGATATGATTTAAGCTTGAATAATACTGGGTATGTGTCAGAATGTCAGAACTAGACCGCCTGTCAATGTGTGATAGTACAAATTGCATA
>JAKTSC010000071.1:0-47769 GCA_030580015.1 Lachancea waltii | reverse complement strand
ATTATGCAATTTGTACTATCACATATTAGCATAGTCTAGCTCTGACATTCTGACAATTTTAGTACACAAAGATCCAATATGTATCAGTGATTTAAGAATTAGACGATAATTTGAGGGCACATTCGAAATTATGGCCAATGAACCAGAGTCTGGGACTGTCCCTCTGATTTAATAAAGATGCTTGCTACGAGCTTGGTTCTTATCTTGCAGTTAGGATCGAACCTCCATCTGGAATTTGTAAATAATTGTGGTGATTTGATTAAGGAACAGCATTATACCCTTGAGCTTGAATAACCACGGAGAGTTATTTACAACTATCATCTCCAATCCAACCTGCTCACGACCCTAATAGAGATAGTTTACTTGGCTTTCAACTAAAGATATAGGCTTGCCTCGGCATTCTAACCCCATTATGCTCCATTGAATACTGAAATACTAAATTATTATGACACTGGAATGATTTTGGGCGATTCTTTTCTTCGATGTTTTAGGACTTTAATTATGTTGCAATTATCGATACTTAATCGCGACAACCAGAATCGTAGTAAATACCATTTCTGTCTAGAATAAGGTACTAATTCCAGAACAAAGGTTCATATCGAAGAAAAGAGAAGCTAATTAACAATTAAGATGGGCATGAATTTCTAAGCAAGATAATGAGTTAGCCCAGTGATTTCATGAAACAGCTTATCAATATCAATGACTAAAGCACAAGCTATGGTTTATCCGATGTATTTGAATTGATACTGCCTAACATGTCTGATGAGTCATCCAATTCGGAGAACTCACTATTATTTTGACCAATATAAGCACACTTTAACGAAAATAAGGTAAATGCGAAATTAAGAATGTACTTCAACGGTGGTTAGAGTGACATCTCTCAACTTCTCATCGGAGGGATCGAGTTCTACGACGGTTGAGTCGCTTCCCTCCACAAAGGTTCCATCCTCATCACTATTATCATCGAATCCCATTGTTCCTTGCCATCCGTGCTCGACCAAGTAGTTGTGGAATCTGATATCAAGTTCCATCAAATCGTGCTCTTTGCAATGAGGGATACAAAACCATGTGAATAGTATACCAACAATACCACAGACAGCAGCAATGATGAAAGTGTAGCGGGGCCCCAAATTATCTCTTATAGGTTGAAATGATTGTGTACCAGCCACAGCACCAACCTTCCCGATAGCAGCACTCAAGCCATATAGGGTACCTCTTACTGCAGTAGGAAACGACTCACTAGAAGTAACACCCAGCATATCTCCAGGACCTGCATTAGCCAAGCTGTTCATCAGACCATAGAAGATGACAAATAGTACAGTTATGTTCTTCAACTGATCATATGCGCAGCCAATGATTAGCCCAAAAATCAAATACCCACTAAACCCAAAAATGAGAGTATACTTTCTACCAATTTTGTCACACAAGTAAGCCCCTAGGAAAACGCCAGGAACAGCGATGATGCCTAACAGCAAGTTCCATTCACAAATTTTTTTCAAATCAGAGCTGTTTCCGATAATAGAAGATATAATGGTAGCGCTGAAAATACCGTTTGGAAAAGTAACAAAATCAAACATGAACCACGCCCCACATGTGCCCAGCAACCGCACCCAGTTGAACTTGATCACTAACCACAATGGAACCCTGCTAGTAAACCTAGATTTTTTGTAAAGTACGCTTGTTGCCATCTTCCATCTAAAATAAAAGATAGAAAGAGGCCAGAAACAGCCCAGTGCGAACATGGCTCTCCATAAACCTTCCATACGATGTGGGCCACATATGGAATACACAATCAAAAAAATGATGGAGGCAAAAGGTCCACCTAGAGATAGTGGTAGGTTCGTCACCAGGACCATCAACCCACCACGGCGCTTTTCACTATATTCGTTGGCCGCTTCGTTGGCGCTGACAGAAGCCGAGGGATATTCCGCACCAATGCCGACCCCAACCAGTCCTCTCATCACCGTCAGCATCCAGAACATACCTTCAATAGTGTTGCCGTGAGATGCAGCACACAAAGCACTACCCACAACCAAGAGCAGGGTGGCAGTTAGGATCGACCATTTTCTTCCCATGTAATCACATGCGAACCCAATGACAACCTGGCCAATAATCGTGCCAACCAAAGATGCGTTGGACACACGCGTGGAAATCGTGGAAGAGTAATTTTGTTTACCATAGAGGGTGGGGAACACCTTGTTTAACATTGACATTACATTGTTTTGGTAGCCATCAGAAATCAAGGCGAAACCTGACGCAACGATTGTTAACACGTGAATAATTGTTCTCTTTTTGGGTTCAAAAACACGCTGTCTTCTCGCTTCAGCATCATATTCGATAATATTTCCAGCAGGCATTATTCCTGTCTAGTGTTTTATAGCGGTTGGCTAGAACAAGACTTGTCTTCTATTCCTGCTGGCTAAACACTTCTTATTCTTATATCTGGTATTGGCGTGAAATTCTGACACTCACACGTGCGTATTTAAAAGCGATACCCCAACGGCACATAAATTACCGCCGAATCAATAACATGCAGCAAGAACCCCGTGTTTTATTGATGTTCAGCTACACGTCTTGTTTCCATGGCGATTGTTCTTTACTCAAGCAACTGAAGTACAATTTTTAGCATTAAATAAGGTTGTACAGTTCTTGATGAGGCTCTTGGCTGCATGTTGAAGCGAAAGTGGTAATGTATAGCGATTCTATAACTGGCTCGACCCACAGGCCCTTCTAAACATCTAGTTAGTGATGCATTTCCAATGCTTGGCAATGAACCAAGCACGTGCATCAGGCGCCTGTAGCCACGTGTTTGATGATAGAATTTTCAGTTTTCGTATCATCGTTTTAGGTTACTCATATCCAGTCGGTAATGTGAACATTGCAATTATTTGCTTGTCATGGCTAATCATATCATATCATGGGAGAAGCTTCTCGAGAGATCAAAGCAGAGTGAGTACACACGTAACTGTTCTCTCCGAAGTCTAATTGGCTTTCAGTGGAGTTAAGGAATACTTTGATTTGTCTTAAGATGGCACTTTTTGTCAATCTTTTTTGCAAGCCCCTACGTATTTTAGATAAGGGCACCGTTAGAAAGTATGACATAATCCACATAGAAGTCCGATAGCCAAGATATTCACACGTGCGCTCCTGATTGGAAATGACATGTAAACTGATTGAGAAATAGCGAAATACTATTCTTCTGAGAAATACCAATGAAAGCTTGGTGACTCACAGACCACAGCTAACGCCTGTTTGAGAACTGATGTACTGTTAATTACCTGCAAAATCTATTCAATCTGGTTGCGAATAAGGATAGTGACGATTATAAAGGCACTCGTATAATGGTGGATAAAAAAGCATTTAGACGTATCAAGACTAACCGGATTAAACCATTTACTCAAGCTCTAAAATCAGAAGTGTCAAGAACGATTCCAAATGCCCTCAGTGGAGCTTTTTGAAATTTTATGAGATTTATAGGTCTCACTTGGTGTGAGCTAGAATTCACCGGAAACAAATATGCACTACGGATGATACACTTCGGCAATATTTGTTCGATTTCATAAGGAAACTACAGTTAGAATATAAAAGAGATCGAAAGGCAAGGTAGCTTTTCGTGATTCTGTTAAGGTTTCAGACCTATGTATGCTGTTTTGATACTGTGATTGAATCTGGAAATTTAAGCTAAGGAGAATTTAGGACCCTAGATAAATAGAGAATACAAGGGGGTTGAGAAATATCAATTCCAGCGCGCAGAATTTGTTGTATTTGGCAACGTGATTTCAAATTGTACTAAACTGGATTTATAATCAAAATTTGGAAGGGGATGGAGAGTTAAATTTGCGACAGATTTATTGAGGAGACATACAGGGTGTAAAGTGTACATTACTTGCGACGAATAGCACTACTTTGGACCTTGCCCCGCCCTTTTGGTGTTCAGATGTTGTTCAGATTGATGCCTCAACGTTCATATAGAAATCCTCGCCTCAGGAGTCGAATAATCTTTTATGGTTATTTGTGCGAATCTACGATATAGAATTGTAGTTTCTAAACTCCCGTCTTTTCAAGAGTTGCCTATATACTGTACATCGTGCAGGTCATTGACCTTTGAAAACTATTTTTTTTTTTTTTTTTGAAATCATAAAACCGTCAGAAAAGAAGAGTGCTTCGTCAGGATCGAAACAGAGGTTCATTGAAAAAACCTTCACTGTCGGAGAGCTCTTACTGTTGAAAACAGTGGCTTTCCCCAATCGTTCTTTGTTCTCATTTATGAAATGTAACACCATCACCTTTGGCAGTAAACCAAGATAATTGATGTAGCATTTGGCATCAGTCCACCAGATACGGATTTTTGACCTTAGTTGCGTGCCTCATAGTACCAAACCTGACATCGTCCGTGCCGTTCACGCGTTCAAGTATTGATTAATATGACCATGAGGCTCAAGTCAGCCAGTGAGAAACTAGTACCATCGGCACCCTAGCGGTTCTGAGAGCTCGGCGCTTTTTTTTTTCTCACTCTCGTTTGGTCCCTAGCCGTCGAAAACCTTTTAGGTACAATTATGCCTTCTTTCAAAGGGGTATATAAAAGTAGGAATCTGCGATTTGAACAAGATTATCTAGTCTCCAATCATCACTACATCACTCCACTCAAAATCATGTTGCTCAATATTGTTTTGGTTTTTTTCCTGGGACTAGTTTCCACCTCTGTCAGCGCTTATCGCTTTGATTTGAAAAACGTTACTTGCGAAAATGTTCACGGACTTCACTGCGGAACATATCTTCTCAAAGTTAAAGGTCAAAACGACACTTTTCTGGGTCAAAACTATTATGTTCGCGCTGATGCTTTGGCACACGAGCCATCAGATGCCTGGGCAAGATTCCTCAGAGAAGAATACCGCTTTATCCCAAGATTGACTACCGTACAGGCTTTGAACGTTACCACTAACTTCCGTCCTTTGATTGGTGTTACCGACTATGACAATTGCAACTTTCATGGGAGTGAGAACACAGATGTCCCATATATTAATGCAGTTACAAAAGAGCTTTCATTTGACAGTTGGGCAAGAACTAGCTGGAACGCTACTGCTGCTACCGGCCTTGCCTTACAGCTGCTGAACTCGACTGCCTATGGCGTTCAGGTTGCTACTTGTACCCCTGGTTTCCTACCTGACTTGTTCCACTCGCCTACAGTCAATATCTTCAATATTGATGAGGAATTGCCATTTTGGTGTGAACCTATTGAGTTCGAACCGGTGTGCCCAAAATGGACTGACTGGTACAACATTTAAATTAGTATCTTATAGAGCCTCCACTAGACTTGAACTATATCTGTCCAATTTACTGCGAAAGCTGAGTATCAAACGCTTCGTTCTTATATAGTTCTAATATCTTATGTAAACGGTTTTTCAACTACTGAATATGTGGCTCAGATATTTATATTTACTCTGTATTTGGAGTCTTGTACCGATCACTAAGAGTTTTTATATGGTAGCATAAAGTGGGTCCAGGTATGAACTTTGGCATCTTTCTCCCATCTTTGTTCATTCTAAAACCTCTAGATATATCCGATGGCTTTTAAAGGAGTGCCAAACGTTTTTCGAATGATTGTAGAGTGTATGACACATCGAAAAATTACATATCTGTGACTTAAAAGCAGGATATGACTGTTTAAACTACATGTGGCTCTAAAAACACTTTTAATCATAATCGATACACTGTCGATTATGTTCAATAATATTAGAGACGGAGAATGCTTCTCAGTCGAAATTATTCTGCTTCAAAAAATTGGGCATAGCGATAAACATTGACCGAAGTTCTTGCAGGGTGAATATCTGTTGGCTAGGCAGTATTTGAGCGTTAGACATCATTATTCCTCTTGAAATTAGCTACTGACGCTTAAGGGTCCTTACTTCGTGTTAAACTATATCTAGTAATGGTTGCAAAGGTGAGATAGATAAAGCAGATATCCTTATCTCACATTAGATACATCTTGAGAAAATCGCTGAAGCATAGTAGAATTCTACTCCGAACTGTATACTAGAATAGCTACTAGAGACTTTTACCGCCGAAAAGATTGAATCTATCTCTCGCAGCTCTCACGTTGACAACAAACCCATCCAAACGTGAGAGAGAATCAGTTCGGAGGTCAATATTTTGATTATAGCGAGTGGTGGTAAGCAGACGCACCGCACACAAATCAAAAGCGGTAAAAGCTAGAAGCAAATCGTCATTTTTATTGAAGGAAGGTTGAAAACGCTGAAATGATATCCGAAAAGGGAGCTACGGCGTTGGCTATCATGGGAACTGTGTGCTGGTGCGTGCAACTTATTCCCCAGATAATCTTCAATTACCGGCGAAAAAATTGTGAAGGGTTTCCTCCGATAATGATGTTTCTGTGGACTATATCCGGTATCCCTTTTGCAATATATTTCATGGTAACGAATGCCAATTTAATATTGCAAATCCAGCCTCATCTTTTCATGGTTTTTAGTGGAATCAGCTATGCTCAATGTCTTCACTATCCACCTGTAAAATGGAATAAGTGGAGAATTATTCAGGTACTAGTAGCACTGGTCGCAATTGACGTGGGTTTGGAGACGGGCTTTACCTTGTGGCTGAAACCTCTCTACCTGCGGGGAGTTCATTGGCCTAGTCTAATTTTTGGGATTATTGCGTCGGTTCTTCTGGGAATTGGGCTCCTGCCGCCTTATTTTGAGCTAATGAAGCGCCAAGGCCGTGTAATTGGGATTGATTTTCTGTTCTTATTCATAGATTCTATGGGTGCTTGGCTTTCAATTATTAGTATCATTCTGGGAAATATGGATGTGATGGGCATTGCACTCTACTGTGTAATTGCAGGTCTAGAAATTGGCATATTTCTCTCTCATTTCATATGGTGCTGTAGGTTCAAGTGGTTTAACGATCAGGACACATCAGTTGAAGATGATCAACAAGAAGTTGCTGATAGTGATAAAGAACTTTCAGTGCAAGAATTGAATAACCAGCCTTGATCCAATCGAACAAATGTCACTTCAACGCTGCTACTGCCCCATTCTAAACTATATGTGCCAAAGTGTGCAATCTAATGACAATTGGACTTCTTTGTGATTTTCCACATCAAAATTCTCCATTATATCCGATTAATACTCAGAAATCGACCCTCTTGTAAAACTAGCATGCTATGCAGGTATTGAAACCAAAAATTGCAAGCATTTCTCAAGTCTAGTTGCTCTTGTGCGATCTCAACACAATGAGGTAAAATAAAAAAGCTCTCACGAGAGCTCTACAGCTGGCTAACCTATGTTCCAATTCCAGCGTGAATCCTTTTTGCTTCGAAGAGCAGCAATAGCAGAGCTTCAAGAGGTGGTTCTCGGTTGTCGGAGACCTTGAGGACCGAATTATTGTCACAACAACGTCTTGGAGCGTCCTGGAGTTACTGATTGGCTTAAAATCTGTTGAGCAGGTAACACATTTTGATAGAGAGATCCAGAGGTGAAGTCTCAAGGCACCGTAGAATTTAGAATTTGATCCCTTTATGCCAGAAATACTACACTTTTAATAGTCACTGGTAGAATAAACAGTGGCAAGTTCGATATTCTCGCATTTTTTTACACCTGCCTATAATCGCTGTAAATATTGAAGGCACTGAATTACTTTCCTATTAGAGGGCAGTTAGCATTTTCAAACACATTTAATTGTCATATTTTTCTTTTCTCCATGTAAATTACGCTTTAAAATCTACTGTATTCGAATAATTTGCCCCATAGAGTGTTTCACGAACAAGATTTGCTATCCACTAATCATACGTAGAGCGAGATCTACTTTTTAGTATATCTTATACATTTATAGAGTAATGCTCGCCAAGCTAGTTATACACTAGGACGATAAAGCGATCCACGTATTATTGATATGTCTTAGTTGAAAATTGCATAACTACTCATGCTTAGCTCCAATGAAATATTCAATAAAAGGAAGGGCGGTACTACTTTTATCTCCTACAATTTTAGCTGAACAAAGTATTATGGGTCGGCACCCTCTGATAGATTCAAAATATCTCAGAGACGTACCTACGGAAAGCGATCAATGATTACTCAGTGTCAAGACTGCTCAAAACTGATTTAATCTGTTCGGCAGATTTCCTCATCAGGTCAACCTCCTTCTCGTCTAGCTCAATTTTTACAACATCGTGGGCGCCACTCCTGTTCAAATGAGTGGGGACACTGAGGGCTATTTGTTCCACTCCAAAATAATCGCCCACCGTTGAGACGGTTAGTGTGTCATCTGTGTCGCCAAGTATCGCTTTTACAATACGAAGTAGTCCAGCTGCAATGCCATATGAGGTATAGCCTTTGCGTTTGATGATATCGTATGCAGCATCTCGAGTTTGTTCAAATATTTTATGGAAGGTAGTCTCATCAAAATTGTGGTTCTTCTTCGAGCAGTAATCGCGAAGCTTCATGCCGTCAATATTAGTGAGTGACCAAACAGGAACGCCCGAGTCACCATGTTCTCCGATAACACAAGCATCAACAGAATCAGAGGAAATCTCGAAATGATTCCCTAAAATGTATTTAAAACGGGCAGTATCCAGAACAGTGCCCGATCCAATTACTCTACTCGATGGAAACCCTGAGGTCTTGTAGCTGATAAAAGTTAAAACATCAACAGGATTTGTAGCGATAAGTAAGATAGTATCAGGTGCATGTTTGGCCACTTGGGGAATAATGTCTCGCATGATATTGGCATTCTTTGCTGCCAAATCCATCCTCGTTTGGCCGTGCTTTTGGTTGATACCACATGTAACTATTACTATTGCCGCATCAGAACAGTCCGAATAGTCACCTGCTCTAGACCTCGTTGTTGAGGGAGCAGCGTGGTTCAAGTCCATACTCTCTCCTTCCGCTTTATCCTTATTCAAATCAATCAAAACAATCTCAGTCGCGACCCCACTGAGGAGCAGCGTATAAGCGGTAGCAGAACCTACACTTCCGACTCCCACGACAACGATTTTTACAGGCTTCGTCTCAGCCACTTTAGGCGAGGATTTGTTAGTTTGTGACATGCTTTCGATTCAAGAATTCCGAAATATTTTATTGGCAGCCAATTGACCATTATCGCATATTACAACCCCATCTTTCGATTTTTATTGACCTTTTATATAGGTGTTCATTTTTAAAATTTAATACTTCGGTGCCTTCGTGCATCCCCTAAAGACCTTTAGCTCTATGTTCTTAGCAGCCACCTCAATTAAATAACCCAATACGTAATTTGTTAGACCTTGTTAGGTACAGCTGAAGAAGGAGCTGTACCTAATTCCTAATTCAAAATATGCACACTTTTTCGATGCATATGAATTTCAGCGCTGATCTTTTTTCGAGGAGAGAAAACAGGATATTCAAGGGGTTTAATTTTCTTACCTATTAACTCACCAGTAAAAGGATACTTGACGGAGATAAAAATTAACTGCCGTTGCCTATACGAGTCTTCGAAAAGGCCGCACTTGAGCTCTACTAAAGACAATGAGTAGACAATTACATTTTCTTACGCGCCATCTTTCAAAGGCTTACGAATAGGTCCTATAGAATATCAGCTCGCTCAAAATCACGCCAATCATTTCAAGATGGAAGGGACTTACTGCTTCAAATTCTTCTTTTCCTTCTTATTAGTGTTGAGTTTCGCGCTTGAGGTAGTTTGGTCATCCCCGAACCTGCATCGTTTGAGCTTGAAGCCATGTTAGAATTCTGTTATACCTTTCCGAGAATTTTGCTAACATATATTCACCCGAAGCAAGAAGAACCAATTGGGGAGAGAGGAAAGTTCAAACGAGGAAGCAGCCCGTAGTCCGGTGATCGGCTGAAGAGTGAATTTCAATTTGTGGAGCATTCGCTGCTACTGTGTCACATCTTGGCTCTCGGTTGCCTTGATTAAATTGATGTAAGTCAAATGGAACTGTTCTTGAATCTGCAGCTATATAGTATTATTGTGCTTTTTTATTAATGCACGCTTGTTTTGAAATCACAAACTCTTGAAACTGAAGCTGACCTCGTTCTTTCGGTTAGTAGAACTCAGCCATGTCTCGCAACAGTCTTATGATTTCGGGGAAACGAAGCACATATCAACCCTCAATAATAAGACAGACGGAAGAAGCTACAAGCAATTTTTGAAGGATCCTTTTCTGGAGAGCTTTTGGTGACTACTGGTCCATTATTCTTTTCGCTCCGAGTCAAGAAGAGATCCGGTCTTTAGCCAGACGTTTAATTAGTTTAGACTCCCTTCACCTACTAAAATGAGAAGACCCTATTCTTAATCTTAATTTTTTTTTCCCGTACGACATGAAGCTTTTCTATTAAATCACACGATGCGAAACTAGTAGTTCAGAGGGCGTGGTCAACGACGCAGAAACAGATTGATATGTGGATTATAGTATAGTCTGTATTCTGCTGACGTAACCCCGCGTCCTTGTAGCATTTTAGATTGTATAAGGATGGAATAAGAACAAAACAGCACCTTTACGAGTTACTTTCTCTTTATTTTGATTCAATTGCTTACCACACATTGTCCATGCAAGCCATTTAAGGAACATAGATTACTTGCTTGAGTGTGTAACAGTTCAATAAGTCGCTTGTTCACGAAGAGCATATATCTTTCTGAATATCTTAGTATTGGCTCAAAACTATAAAACATTATGAAAAAAAAAGGACGCCCCGAAATCAGAAAGATTAAGTAGGATTCTGGGGTTGGGATTATTCCTCAACAGACTCCATGCCTAAATGGTTTGATATCGGACAATCCTTGACGAGAAACATACGGTAGGGGACCCCCCGACTGGGCTTTCCTGTCGGTAATCGCTTCTTGAAGGAGTCCCAATTTTAGTCACTTCCTAGTAAATTGACATTTGAAACTTATTTTTCTCGCTTACAATGAGAAAGAACATAGAAGGATAATCTGAGTTGCATTGCCATCGCGTTTATGCCAGTAAAGCAGAAACACATTCGTATTTGTAGGTCAATGCATCAGGAAAGAGCGGTATATGTTTTTAGAGAGCATGAATTCTTCTGCTACAATCCATCAAATGGAAAATATGATAAAGACTTCGGTGAAAAATGAAAGTTTGTGTCCCGCGTGCCTAGGTCCACATGAGCATAGCGGCTGCTCATTCTGATAGCTTATTGTATCAGTTTGGAATACATATATAATTTATACGATCATCTAGCCATGGCTTTGTAGAGGTTTATCTAGCTTTATTATTACTTGACATAACCTTCGCCGAGATCTTTTCTTTGTACATTCCCCTCAACAAATTCATGTTTGATCACCAGCTCTGATAATCTTCGAAGTACTCTATGGGTTTTTGTGGATACTTCCTGACATAGCATGCGGTAAGATCTCGTATAGTATCTACCATAGGTGAAGGGCCACAGCAAAAGATTGCGATACTTGAAGCGGCTTCTATTGCTTCCTCAATCACATTGTCCAGTTTTGGGCGGCCGGAATTGAAGGTAATTCCATTCTTACGATCTTGAGGGAACTCGCTCTCTTGAACAATTTCGTTTTCTGTGATTTTCTCATCCTCTACACCCTTCTGGGGTTCTTCTGAGCTTTGACCACTGGAGGTTGAATTTGTTATAGACATACTGGTGTCATAAAGATCAATCTCGACTCCAAGAGCTGTTAACTTTTGAAATTCTGGATTGAATGCCTCCAGTACTGACTTTCCTCTCATTGACAAGACGAGCTTGATTTTTTTGCCGGTCTCCTTATACTTCTCCGCAGTTTTAATCGCATGACACATTGGGCCAGGAAGCCCAGCACCGCCAACTAAGAGAAGAAGACTTTCATAATGGTGTAAAGGAGATGAGCTCCCATAAGGACCCTCAAGTGAAACACGCATTTTCATGATGCCTTCAGATTTTTCAGTGCGGTTTTTAATATAGCGGGTCATACCTTCCTTTGGCTTGAAGATAATAACGACTTCGTTCTCCTGCACTAAAGAGTCCATCAATGTAAAAGGGTGCGATTGCCAAAAATATAGTGGATGCCAGAAGTATATAAATGCGTACTGCCCCGGCTGGGCATACCAGTACTTTGAATGCTTAGGAATTGTAACTCTTACGAGGTCACCCTCCAAGAGTTCAAATTGCGCTTCCGGAAAACCAAAGATGCCTAATCTTACAAGCCGTATAACTCTGTCAGTGGCCCATATGGCTATAGCAGCATAAAGCCATTCCATCCAACCAAACTCCCAAACATGCTCCCAGCAAGCATAAAAGAAAACCGCACCCAGTATGATATGAGCATACAAGAACGTCTCATAGCAATGCTTTCGAAAGTAGTAGAAAGCAAAGAGGAGTAAAAGTCCAGCAAAAATTGTAGCGGCTACCCCAAACTGCCAATACGCTTGCGTATGTGCGGTGGACCAACTCTTATTGATGACAACATAATGCGTATATGCTGCAGCATGTATCATGGCGTCTAAGAACATCACGCGAGATACCCACTTATGGAAAACGATAAATGTAGTATAGTGGATACCAGTTAGCCACTGGAGAAAGTTGTTTCGTGTTGCGAAAAGAACTATCAAAGGGAAATGGGCAAATGCCATTATGCCGGTTCTGTCAGCTACGTATCTCGCAACTTGCAGCGTTTTGGTGGAGAAGAACAGGTTTTTGGTATCAATTGCATAATCTGCAGCAATCAACGATGTGTGAAGAACAACGTAACCGAGAAGAATTATTGTTTCAAGCCTTGTGGGTATTAAGCCTGTTATAACTTTAAAATAGTTGAACTCTTGAGCATGGCGATGGTATAGCGTGGGAATGGTGATGTAGGATCTAATATTATTCCAGATCCTAGATTTCAGCAAAGGTGTATGCAAGTTAGCTTTGGCCAGTAAATTACCAAAACTGGCGATAACAAAAATTCCAAGGAAGTAGCCACAAATTGCTCCGCCATACACATTACTGATATCTAAATTCCTCAGAAATCCGCGGTATGCTATTGCGTATCTATCCACGGCCGTCATATTTACATGAACGGGAGCATGTTGTACAAGCGTGGCGTTATATGATTTCTGTATGGTTGAGGTAGCGTTCTCGAGAGCCGTCAAGAGCTCATCTCCTGTAATTTTCGTGGGTTCGGTGACATAATAAGAACATATTTGATTGAAATACTCCGCAATGCCAGCGACCTCTGCATGAGACTTTCCCCACTTCTGATAAACAGAATCCACACAATACACTACACTCTCAAGCGCAGGCTCGTAACTGCAATAGGCATAGTATCCCTTGGCAGTACCATTGAAGTGCCATGTTACCTTGTTAAGGTTACGTGCACAAGATACCACTGCAATTCTGGACGAGGAAACAAACTTCTCGGTTTTGGCAGGATGATTTGGGCTTTCTGCGCTTGCAAAGAAAGCAATGCTCAGAAGAAAAATGACGTTAATTAACATTTTTCAAGGCGGTATTGCAGCATATAAAAGCTATATCAAGATATCGAACATGAGTTGACATGGAGAAGAATTGCCCAAAATTATGATCTTATATTGAACTTTTAGAAAAGCGCTAGGTGAAGATGGAAAGATCGGAGCTGGATGAAAGCAGAATTGATTCCTAGTAGAAGCTGTTGAGATGGTCTGAGGGATCTATGGGTGCAATAGTCAGCGCCACCCCGAACCTAAGCGGAAATTTTCATTACTACGGCTCCGGACCTTGGCAAGTAATGCGATAAAACAGCTTCGCTCTTGGCTTGGCCTACTATCCATTTGCCTAGCGCCTATAGCAGATTTTGAGCTTGGCACCTTTTTTTTTTTTCCGTTTTTCAAAGTGCACCCCGGAATTCATGAAACTAGTCTTGCTTGCGCGCAAATGTGGCGGTCGAGCTTTTGAAGAAAAATAATTTCTGATTATTTTCCTGATGTCAATAAGTTTGTGAAAGACGAGCATGCTGCCACTAGGGCTTTCATTCAATTGACTCCACCTATTTGACCGATGGCCAAATTACAATGCAAATGGTGGAGTTAAAAAGGCAGACGATATATTTCAGGTATGAAAAGAAGCGTTTCCTTTCAGTGTATGAAATTGATCATTTTGTGCTGAACAAACTTAGAAATTGTTATCTCCTCCCAATCATTATGGACTCAAAATTAAAAGCCTTCAGCATCATCTTCCAGTCATAATTTTGAAGAAAAGCCTATACTTAACTCATACCACGCTCTTCACGGGTTTTTAATATGGGATGTTTGCTATAGTCATCAAGTTTGGAATCAAGTATGAGGAAAGTGGACTTTAAATGTCTTGAGCTTTGTGTCAGAACGACGGGGATCCTCAATAGAAGAAACCCCGCGAAAGGTGCTGCTTCTTGATTTTAGTAGCATCGTTGTCTTTTGTTCACAGATTGCCATTGCCTCTGCTATAGTCACTAATTAAGCATTCGCAGAAGGAAAAAGTTGGCTTTCTCGGGACTAAGGGCTTAAACCTTGTGTAGTTAGTTGTTATTCACCATATTGGCCTAGTTTTTTTTTTTCCACCAAAATGACCTGAAGCAGGGTAGGGCCACTTGAAACATCAAGGTATTTTGCAGCTTTATCAAAGTTCCACTGAGAGTAGTACCGCAGTTGTGATAAAGTCCCTCGTGAGCGCCTAAGTGATGAGTACACTTTATCTTCTAATTTCATGCTTAATCGAAGGTTATCTATTTACTGCTGGTTTTGGTATTTGCTCGCACTTACCTGGATTCATAACGTTTCAGTTGAAGTTGACCATTGTATTCCTTTCGGGGCTAAAGGGTTTTGTCGATTACTGAGCATTGCTAGAAGTTTAGCCGGAGAGTCGAAATATAGAATGCACGGTAACTTGAGTTTTATCGGAAACTCAATGATTTTTTGTTTAATTTAAGAGCCTTGCTAGAAACCATTAGACTGAACGACAGAAACATGCCATTTCTTTCGACATTAACTATTTTAACATGACTTTCATAACGGCATAATAAACAGAAACTATCTTCTAAATAATAGTCTCTGCATAGAATTACTAGAAAGTAGACAGAAAATTGAAGGTTCGTATGCTATGCAACTGCTTTATCCAATACAGATGACTGTCCTGAAAATCAAACTACAATTTTAACAGCCTAAGCTGAGAAGGTTCATGTACAAAAATATCCATCTTGAATTCAATTCCAAGTTTGAGGTCGGCTAACTGATTACTTAGCCAATAATTAATGATATTTTCTCAAAAATATCGCTTCAAGACTAGACCAATATCATATCTATTCCGTTTGTTGATCCCCCCCTTCCCGCATGAAAGAACGTGGACGATAGCTACACAGTGTGGATATATATGTCTCTTCTTATATCTGGTAATAACCTAAGAGCAGATCACTGGACAACAATAGTATGAGTTCTTGCCGTAGTTCTTTAGATTTCTCACTTTTCATCACGACCTTAAGGGTTCATTTTTTTTTTACAAGTTCGGCCGTCTCCGTCCCCGCTTTTATAGAGCACATCACTTTTTACTATTCAGTCGTCCACCGTTGCAAAACTTTTGTTCTATCACTCTAAAATCCGTTGTTTTCGATGTGAGTGCTGTCATACTGATAAAAGTGGGATATGATAGTTCAAAGTGCATGATTCACAAGAGCACGAAACAATACGGATTCAATGCCCATCAGTAAACTTAAATTCAGAACTGGGTACTCTTGGGTGTAAATTAATATATTGCAGCAACTCGAGATTAATTATTGGATGATTTTTCGCTCAACTGTTCTTCCTTGAACTTTTTTAAAGTGCTCCAAGCGTAAACAATTGCCACCAAAACACCCAGCCCACTTAAGCCTATCCCCATATACCAAGCTCCTCTGTATCCTTCAAGCCTATTAGCCCCCTTATTGTTAACCCTTGTTTCGATGGTGCCTGCGAAACCCAATGCTAACGAGATCGAGTAGTTTACCACTGTATTGACTAACGAAGCTGCCAGACCTTGATGTTCATGGGGCATCGCATTGCTTATCATTATGGTAGCAGCAGGGAATGACATGTCCATCCCCCATGGCATGATTATAAGTGAAACAAATGTTTGGGCCCAATATGTTTGATTGATGGGAGCCGTAGCGACCAATACTCCACCAACGGTGAACGCAATCATTGCTATGAGCATGACGGCACATGCAGGGACATGGCTCAAAATGTACCCAGTAGTTAGAGCTGCACAAAGCCCACTTATAGCTACAGGTACAAATTGGGCACTTGTTAACAATGGACTCTGACTTCTTGAGTCTTCCAAAAACTGCCAGAAGTAAAATATCCAAATTCCAAAGCTGGACCACCCTGCTGCTATACATCCAAGGACATAGGCTAAGTCTGTTGAAAGTGCAGCAAACGGTAGTAAGGGAAATCTTGCCCGAGATTCTATGAGTGAAAACACCAGTAAAAAAACGAAGCCTACAATTAGGAGTGCATAGGTGTAAGGTGTCTGCCAACCAACAACAGGACCTTGATTCCAGGCAAAATTAACCAGGGCAAGCCCTAAAATTCCTGTGGTTGCCCCGGCAGCATCAATTCGCTCCAGTATGCCAGCAGAAATATCAATCTTTGGTGGAGGTGCCTGTGGAATCACGATAATGCCCGCCACACCAAGAACCAGACACGCAGTACCCATTGCCCAATATGCCCAAGGCCACCAGGCCAATTGGCTGAATATGGACGAGAAAACAGAACCAAGGACAAATCCACCTGGCGCTGTGGCACCAAAGATGCTAAATACCATCTGTTTCCTTTTTCCTGGAGTGTAAGTGCGTCCAAGGATAGCGATGGAATTTGGTAACAAGAAGGCCGGTCCGATACCTTGCAAAGCGCGGCAGCAATCAAAAAATATCTGATTCGAGTAAACACTGAAACCTGCAAGCAATGACCATAGCGAATACCATAAGAATCCGACAACAAATAACTTCTTATGCCCAAATAGGTCACCGAGTCTACCCGCAATTAATATGAACGTTCCAACTGTCAATGAGTAAGCCGCAGAAAACCAGCTCAACTGACCTGGATTACTTATTCCGAAACTGTTGCCGATGATACGAACAGGTGCTATTGACTGAGCGAGGCCAGCTTGGGTCATCAATTGTGCACAACTAAGAATACCGACGAAGAGAGCCTCGCGCATTAACGATTGAGGTTTCTCGACATGGCTCTGTACTAGCTGCAGAGATTCGCCCTCCTCATTTTTAAGCTCAACAAATTGTGCTTCAAGAGATTCTAGTTCGGCGTCCATCAGATGTTATTTAGTGGGAGTACCAGGCCCTATTCCAGATGAAAGAATTGAAGCTCAATTTCTAAAATCTCACAATCAATTCTCAGCCGCTCATTCAAATCCGATAGCTATATATGTTCGTTACTTCCCTTTACATTGATCTACCCTGGCCGTCGCCGCATTTGCCGCCAATTTATTAATGTTTCCGCTTTACCCGCAATGATAGCTTTACGGAGTAAGCGTCATATAAACCTGGCGCATCCAATATCCGCGTTTGCCGCAATATCCGCATGTGCCGCCCTTACTAACAGATAATTCTATTTTACGTAACAATTAACCTGAAGTGTCACAGTCTGAGTAAGATTCGAGAATTTTGAGATATTGTAGACGGAACGAGCTTGGTACATTTGAAGCCTCCTTCAACTAGTTTTCTACCTGCCTGGCGAACCATATATCATAGATTTAAATCGAATGAAAACTGGATCTAGTTTAACGTCATTTCCGTACAAAGTGATATCAAGATGTTTAATGGGAACGAAGATAGAGGAAGAGCGTATATTCAGGACAGCGACAAAACATGTAGTCAGCTTTTTATTCTATTGACTGTGCCGATTAATCCAGGAAATGTAATTGAAGCTTAAAGACTGGCAAGAATAGCTTTTTCGGTGAAAGATGTAAGGCCTTATTTTTTAATACCTATCAATGCTACATTAGAAATTAAAATAGGCCTTTGTGCTCTGGCACTTCTTGATAAATAAACAGGCAGAGTATCAAGAAAGTATATGAAGTAAACGTTGGCTGATGTAAATCCTTATATTACTTTCAGAGTTTCTATCTGGTATGCAACAGTAAAATAGTCATATTCTTTTCTAACTAGAGCCTCTTTTTACAGCTTCGTTGGTTTTATTATTATTCAATGGAACAGAGCTTACAAATTATAAACCGATATATAAAAACAAGAAAGCCTATCGCATATCAATGAAGCTCATGTCGGATATACGATGTGTCGAAGTACCTTGTCGCCGTAGATTTTTTACGAACAAAATATGTACCCATCAAGTAGTGATCCGGAAGACTGTTACAAGGAGATGGTAACACCGATGTTGTGAATAGTATGATCAAGGATCTGAACAGTGGCCCGAAAAGCATGAATCCTGAGCAGCCGACGTAAGGGTTCTATGAGGCGGAAGGGACTTTGGTCAGGTTTTGTAATTTTGAATCTTCATTAACATAGATGGAGCCATGAGAAGAAATGTCAGTATTCTACGCCTAGAAAATCCACGAGCTAAATAAACTCAACGCAACATCTTCACAACATTATATTTTACCTTCTAATTACTGATTCCGGCCGAGGGAGGAAAAAATGCGAAACCTATTTCGCCTTCTTAATTTTGAGTCGAACAAGCGAAGACACTATGGGCAAACATAATCATGTCTTGTATATTATTGGAATATGATGCAAGAGGTTTAGTACAAGGCGATTATGAACAAATTGCACCTTTACGTGCCTTAAAAAAAGGAAGCTATCTTTAACTGCAAGTAAGAAAAGAGATAGATAGTGCAGCTTAAGTTTTCGACATAAGCGGCCACTGGACGCTTTCGTCGGAAGCGAAACGGGTATTCCCAATGAGCCTACTGATGACACACTTTCGATATAGAGTCTCATAGAAAAACATACTTTTCCCTCCACAACCTTACCACAACTCAACCCAACTCAAGCATGGGAACGTAAATATGACATATTTATGTTGCGAGCAGATTCAAAGTCCCACAGTTTTCTGAAGAAGAAGCTGCTTCGATTACGACTCAGGAATTTGAACTCAGAGAACATCTTCTTGAATACATGCTGGAGAGCCCTTATCCTATAAAACCCCTACTGTCGTATGTATTCGTATAGAGTGCGCATAGAACAAGGGCACATGTGATCAATCAATATAGCTGTACTCATCTGATTCAACCCTGTGAAATCTACCATACACTTCTAATATCATATGGTCGCTACTGGGGCAGACGTGCCAAGAAACAAACGTCTACGTGTACGGAAGGCATGTTTGCCTTGCCGGCAGCGAAAAAGGAAATGCGACAGCGGATTTCCGTGTGGCATGTGCACATCTTATGGATATAATTGTCAATATGACGATGTCGATGGGCCATTATCATTTTATGAAAAACGTCCTAGTCCTAAGCAGAGTACTTCACCTTCCACTATTCAGAAAAAAGAAGTTGAGAGGCCCTCGATGCTCTCTCCATGCTCCAGCGAACGAGGAATTTTCGACCCTTCCAAGTCCAGATATATGAGTCTTCACTCAGCAGTGGCATTTCCTCGATACCTTGGGCTCGAACTTCAATCAGTGAATCCTCCACACTTACACTCCTTCGCTTGGAACTGCGGTATTCGGCCAGAAGAGAATTCTACATCACATCCAGATTTGGCGAACATTATCAGCAAGGACGATTGTAATCGATTTACTGACGTTTACTTTGAAGTCGTTCACCCAATGTTCGACATTATTGACCCTAGTCAATTCAGACAAAGTCTCGACAGTTATTGGGGTGGCGCTCGTAACGTGTCTGCATTTGACGCTGTCATTGGAGGCGTCGTTGCATTGGGGTCCTTTTTCTCCAGAAATTTTGGGCATGCTCGGGAACTCGACATTGTACAGTACGCTAAA
Organism: Lachancea waltii; assembly: GCA_030580015.1. NCBI lineage: Eukaryota > Fungi > Ascomycota > Saccharomycetes > Saccharomycetales > Saccharomycetaceae > Lachancea > Lachancea waltii. Next base: position 27,857 of record JAKTSC010000071.1, on the reverse strand, counting down.
GATATACTGGAAGACCCTACGTTCAGTAGTCAGCCTTCTATTGAACAAATTTCCGCGTGGGTTTTACGGTCTATCTACCTGCGTGCCACGGCTAGACCGCATGTGGCATGGCTTGCCAGCTGCATGACAATGCATTTGGTAGAGGCTACGGCATTACATCATGAGGTCGATAAAGTTGAACTTGCTACACGGAATGATGCACCTCTTCCCCCGAGAGCCAATAGCGTCTGTGAGCGAGCTCGCAGGTTATTTTGGTGCGCGTGGTGTATCAATACAATTATATCGTATGAATATGGACGCTCGTGTGTTACTTTGAACAAGATCAGCTGCAAACTTTTGAAGGAATCAACTAAAAACTACACTGCTGAGATGGTTGAATTGGCCAGAATGATACCGACGACAAGTCAATGCTCAGATCCGGCATCACAAGTTGCAGCATTGATAGAAGCAATTGATCGCGTTTATAAGGCAGCTGATGTCCATCCTTTTCTATCTCTAACAAAAGCTGACCTATGCCATTCCTTTTACCGGCGCCTCCGCTTACTTAATCATGTTCTTGATCGCAGTGTTGTATTACAGATTATCAACATAGGCACATCTGCCCTATCAGCAGCAGAGGATCTTGTACGAAAGAACCATACATGGTGGAATGTACTGAGTACTGTGTTTCATTATTTCTGCGTCCTTCTTGCAATTGATTCTCCTGATAGTCTCTCCAACGTTGCTGCAGCAAAGAGTATATTTGACAGTATTGTCAAGATTTTGGATACTCATATAGCCAAGGAAGCTCAGGCCACAGCTAAACTTCTTCTCCGGGATTCTATGAAGAAAAAAAAGAGAGAAATTGCTCATTTGGAGATTGCAGACAAGGAGGGTCCAGCACCAAATACTAATTACTCCCCTGATATTGATTGGGATGCCCTTCTTGATCCTTCAAACTCTCTAAATCTGATGCACCAGGAGTACTCTATCCTTTAGTGTGCTCTGTGAAGAAATATTGTTTGGAAATGTGTTGCGAAAGGGTATGGTAGTCTGCCAACTTCTATCGTTAAGTTACTTTTAGTATGCACCAGCTCTATACCATACCATCATACTTAACCCAACACTTTTCATAATCAATGGAGCTGTAAACTGTTCAAACACCAATTGCACTCAAAACTTTCAGGCGCCTTATTTTTGTACACCTTCATGATCATGAAAACAGGGGTGTACACGATTGGCGGGCATTTTTGACTGCAGCTTGGAATATGTGCCAGTAGTGAAGATGGGCCAATAAGCACCTGTAGCTTGTGTTAATGGGGCAAGCTGCATATAACCTGGTAGAGGGAAATTCAACACCAAAGGTACCACTTGTGGCTACATCCAATAGGCTCACATTGGTGGCTACTAAGTGAGAAGTTAGGTGCGCGACACAAACAATTTTTTAAGTGCCAGGTTAGAGAACAAACAAAGCTAGTTTTGACTGCAATTTTCTGAAGGGTTTTGTGTGATTATTTCGATACTCGTTTCAAGGGAAACAGTGTTTGTCAAACTATAAAGGTAAAACTACTATAAGCAAAAAAAATGAACATCTGTCAACTCAAAACAAATTTGCCTTAAACTTCGACACCAAAGGATATTTCTGCGCCTTGGGGTTATGAATCCCAGCAAGATCGAAGAAATTCGCACATTCACAAAACAGGATCGTATGTGATAGGGGAAGACTTTTCCTATAGAACTACTAAAACTTAACGTAACTTGAAAGAAAAATTCACTTTCGACTCCAAATGCATTTGACACATCCGAAGACAGCTTTACTACTCAGGTAATTTTAAGATCAAAAGTTGGACTCGATGGGGTAACCTCTAGGATAGCAGGTCCGTAAAGTATATTTGAATCGGTCAAGTTACCTGAATCATCGTGCGTAATAAACGCATAAGACTGACCCGACACGTTTAGTGGCACAGTCACAGTGATTATGCTGTTGTCAATGGACGCCTTGACTGGAAGCACTTCTAATCCGCTCACAAAGGTGACATAAACATCTTCAGATGGAAGTTTACCACTTTCAAAGGTCACGCTACTATTGCTAGCAACAGGCATGCCTTGAGTAATGTTTAAAGCGTCGTATGCCTTAACCGATAAAGCTGCGTTGTCTGATGGGCAACTTTCGATGAAGGAGGAGGCGATTGAGTAAATTGCGTTAATACCGAGCGGCGTACCGAAGGGGTTGGCCATAGGAATCGCCCCAACCGCATTACGAGCTGCTGATTGATGTAACGCTTCTGTGACCAAAATAGATGCTGCCGCCGTAAGGTATGCCCTGGAAGTTATCAGGGGGGCCGCGCCCAGATATGCTGATACACCAACACCTTCGATGACAGCAGCCATCTCAACAAACTCAGTTGGGTCTGTCATCGGAAATCTGTAATTACAAGCTGCGACCGGTGCAGCTCCAGCAGCCTTTAGTCCGGCTTCTAAATACTGCACGTGAATTTCTTCGTCATGAGCGATGTACTTGAGTTGCGAGTACACATTGGCGCTGAAATTGGCTTTGATAAACTGATCCTCCGACCAGGTTGAAAGGGCATGCTTGTAAAACGCATTTTCAAGGTGCTCTAAGGTTAATGCAAATTGAAGAATGTCGGAATCGATTCCATCTCTCTTGTTTAGTGAGACTGGAGCTGAAAGAGCAGCGGTGGCTAAAAAAGCTAAAAGGGAGAATATAGTCGAAGTTTTCATTTTGGTACGTGATGTGTATGAGAACTGCTTTCTGTATCAATCAAATGCTTTGTCCTGATCCGAACCCTTTTGTACCTTTTTATGTGACGTATTGCTCATACCCCGGAATAATTTATAGTAGAAACCATAGCAACCGATGTAATGCGCCTCGCAGCGTTGTTATGTCAATGAAGAAGCAACCATTGTATGCCAAGGAAGAAGCGTATGTTTAACGGCAACCGCACGTAAATCTCCTGACGACACCCGTCATCATGCATAGTTCAGTGGGAGAGAGGGATCGCTCGCAAGCGAAAGTCTTAGTGACGTAGCTGGAGTCCGTTGAATACATAGTTGGAGATGACAGCTTCAATAATTCATTCAACCTAATGCATAGTAATTTTGGTCGTACCAATAGCAGACTCCTGAATTGACATTGTGTTGGAAGCTTGGGATTGGCAGCAGTTGAGGTTAATTCAGCGTAGTCAATGCACACCTCTGTTTCTTTCCTAGTTGAGAATGTGTCAGCGGGTTGAGGTTTGGTTGCGTCATATTCACGATAGAGATGACAGATTTCAAGTGAAATCTTGCAGTGATATGAGCTTTAGTTACTCCAAAACTCTTTTTGCTCACTAGGTTTGTGCGTTTAACCTACTAGCCAATTGTTGTACGTGCAACTTCAAATAGCAAAGGCGAGGTCAAGGTTTCTTTCTTTCAAAATATCCCACCAGTACTTCCTTCCTTCCCAACATTCCTCCATGATCGTCTTCGCTTGCTGAGCACTAGTCATGCCTTTCCTTAGAAGTACTTCGATATGATCCACGTAAATTTTTCGAAGTGTAATATATTCATCGGCCACCAGCTCGCAGCCGCAGCAAAAGAGACAAAAAGTTATGCAAGACTCAGCAGATGAGTTGAGGGGGATTTCGTTCTGCACTAACTCGGAAATCTGTAATAAGAGATCTTTGACTATTGTGCTTCTTTGAGGGATTCCAATTACTCGCCTCTTAAGTTGTAACACCCCGGTCAAGCCAAAAATCATGTTCGTGGCACGCATCGTCTTGTAACTCTGGTATTGAAGAGAGATTGAAGGGTCTGTCACATCCTGGAGTAGCTGAGCACATATTTTATCACGCTCCAATTCTGATTCTCTTAAATATGTTACGATTTCATGGTCAAGTTCGAGCGCGTTAAGCATAAGTTCGTGCATGTCATCGTGCTCTTCAACTGATTCTTTTCTATCTATCAGGGCCGCGACATCAGCAAGAAGGGAAAGCACTTTGGTCTCTAATCCGGTAAAGTAATCGATATCCTTCATCTGCCTCCTGATATTATATGTGCTTGAGCTATCCGCCTCAGAGGCAAGCTCATAGCTCAACTTCAAGGGCGTATTGTGCATCGTTGCGCGATTGGCAGAGGACAAAGATGCTATAATGTTCAAGTAAGAAAACCAGTGACATAGAAAGGTATCTGGATCTAAACCTTCGGTCACTAATGGTATTAATAGCTTTTTTTTGGACCTCGATCGCAGTCTGTCCATGATTAGCCCCCAAGCACCAAATATATGCGCCCTCCATTTGTTTCTGGTATCGCTGAAAAAGATGTCAAAGCCCGCCAACATCAAAATAGTCGCTAGAGTAGTATTGCTTCGTCTTTGCTCCGCATTCGTAAGTTGAGAAAGAAGTTGACTAAATGTCTGACTCAATAGTTGATCAGCCAGGGCACCATCTGCGTTATCATAACCGCTTATTTCATCTAAGGCGGGAAAGGTGAGCCTTTCTTGATATGCTATCATTTTATACCTATGATTAGCTGCAAATGCTAAGATCAAGCTCATTAGGGTGGGGCTATGCATTGCCATCTGCGCTATTAAGGTATGAAAAGGATTTGTGTGAAACATGTAGTTGGGCGCTGGAACGAGTAAGCGTGATGTTTCTTTTAGAAAGAATTGAAAAAGATCAGAGTAGTATGGAGAACTTCCAAGCATTTCAGCTGATGGATAAACGGGTGAAAGCGACCTGATGCTCAAAGAGTCCAGTGGAAACGTATTATCACACAACTCTAGTAATCTAGGGCTCTCGCCGAAGACACTTCCCAAAGAAGGTCCAGAAGTAAGTTCAATCGGATCAATCTCCTCAATCTTGTTTATTTCGGAAAGGCGTAGAGGCTGATCATAAGAAATATTGATGCTAGTCGGAGACACTGCCTTTGCTCGCACTCCAGAGGATTTCTTTATCTTTTTGGAGAGTGTCAGGACCCCGTCAATACAAGTAGTATTTGGCAGCACCTTTTTCCCTTTCTTTGCATTCTTGTATGGCCTCCCACCCCATTGTAAAACTAATGCGTAGGCGCAGTCGTCGCGACCTTTTTTAGCACATTGCCCACACATGGGCTTTTTCTCATCGCATTTTATCTTCGACTTCTTGCAGTTTATACACCCGCCGCGGGACCTTTGATTTTTGGTACTCATGATCATTATCCCTGAGCTTGCATCAGTTTATGACAAAGGTTCAGTTCTATCATGCAGGGCTTCGAGAATGATTCAAGCATTACGTACGACGTAGACATTCGATAGAGCTTTAATCAATACAACTGATATCTTGATCAATGAGATTCTGTAAGAAAGGTCCTTGGCAGTAGATGACTTCGCAATAACCGTATGCGTCAAGGCATATGCTGATGACATTCATTTGAAAGCACACATGTCACTCAACAATCTTTCAAACTTGACTCCTCAAGGCCAAGCAGTAAGGATTAATCCAAAGAGTGAACTTGTTAAGAGTTTGCTAGCTCACTCTATCCAGTTCGAGTTCTCAACTTTTGCATTTACAATAATTGCACGCTAATTTGGGTTTAGTTAACATGAAGTTGATGGTTCCCCATTTCTTGCCATATCTTACCTCTCAACCAAAAAAATCGTTTAAGGAACAGGATCTAACAGATCTTTACATTTTTGGGATAATTCTGTAGTCGAAATTGAAATCGAACACTAGCTTGTTGTAGCGGAGTGTTTAGAAGCTTAAAAGCTTGATAGGCGTGATGCCTTTTAAGGCGATGTTGGCGATGTCATGTATTTTATATTTCATGGGTTACGGACTAGCAAATTCACTCCGAGATGCCTGATCCTTGATGTACAAGTTTGACGACCAAGTGTGCATCTTGGATGATGCAATAGTCATTTCTACAAGTAGAGAGCTGACAATTATCGAACGCCATAAGGACTGGCATTGGAGGCAATGGTTTTGGCTGTTCAATCAAATTGGTTGGTAAAAGCTGTGTATATCATATCACCTCTATATATATCATTTTATATCATATTCTATACTCACGATAATTCAACCGCTGAAGGCCACCGATGTGATGTTTCCTAGAAAATGGACGATGATGCGCAACTTTGTATAGCTCATGCGTTCTTCGAAAAATGATTGAACCACTCAACCTGATCTAGAAGGACTTTGTTCATGGCAAAGGCGGTAAAAGGGTCTCTAGCATCACCCCTCACTGCGAATCCGTGACCGACATTACTAAACAAGTCGATTTGGAAGACAGCGTTTATGTCGCTCAATGTTTTCTCGGTCTCGTGCCTGATTTTCATATCGAAGTATTCATCATTTTGAGCCGCTGAAATCAACAGGGGCTTGCAAATTGCTTGGAACTCTTGCTGCTCCACGAAGCTAGGATGTGCAATTGCAGCCACATTTGCGATAGGATTTTTGGATTCAATTTGATGTAAAGCATATTTGGCACCGAAACAGTACCCTATAATACCTAGAAATTTGGGGTTAATCTTTTCTTTAAAGGATTTCATAAAGTTGTCTACAATGGGTCTGGTGACCTCCGCCCGGTGCTTGTGAGCCCACTCTTGAACGTTAACCGAACCATCCATTTTTTCTATGATGTCACCAAAGAGAATGTCCGGGATATACACTCTGTAACCTGCATTTGCCAAATTGTCCGCAATCAATCTAGTGTTAACAAGCTTGTAGCCGAAAACGTCTGATATTATAACAATTGTCCTATCAAGCGTAGCGGAACCAGTGACATATGAGGGGAGGCCACATACCTCTTCATAAACACCAACAGGTATACCTTCATGTAATGAACCTTTGAAGCAGCACTTACCGGACATGAGGGTAGTTGATATTCTTTAGCTACTTCCTTGTAATCAGAAACAAAAAAAATCTTGGCGAAAATGAAATGATGTTGTTTTTTTCGGAGGGCAAAAAAGACAACCGCTGAAGCTCGGGGCCAGGGCAAAACATACTATTACTTGGTACTTGAAGTATTCACAATATAAGCATTCAGACACTCCACTTCCAGCTGGATAGCGCAGACATCGATTTTCATGATGCACCTAATGGTTAAAATTAATATATTCGTAAGAACTAGCTGAAAGGTGAGTTTCCTTGGCACACTTGTTAGACTGCGGATTTTCAATGTTGCTGATGTTTGAGTGAATATCTCGCACTCTGGATTTGAAGTAGTTAGTACTTATCGTGAAGGTTGTTGGTGTTCCTTGAGGTTTAAAATTGTAACTTATCGAAATGATATTTGACTTCGCAAACAGAAAAAGTGTTTGGAGCGTAACTTATGAAACAGATATTTTGCTCTACAACTGGAAGACTACAAAAAAAATTCCTCGACTATTTTACATCATAAACTGTGTTCTTATATAATTACAGTGATATATTTAAATGACATAGCGCCCATAATTAAACTATGGGGGCGGGTGCTAAGTCATGGTAAACAAGAATCCCAGAAATGCTTGCGAATTGAGAGATTACGATCTCATGGGGGGTTATTATGAAAAGGCGGAACTTAGTCATCGTTGTAGCTCTTATGAATATGACCTTAATCAATTTTCATTCACAGACACCGAGGCTTACACCTTCCGGTCAAGATCTAATAAGAGGTGGATACTTTCAATACGCTACAATCTAATTTTGGTGTCTTTTGAAGGCAGTTGCGTTGCTATGTTTTGTGTAAACAATTATATAGTACAGATTTTATTGGGATGTGATACCTGATAGGGTAATTAGGCCCATTTACCCAGGAACGCCATCAAGCCAGCACCACTGAGAGTAGCAAAGATCATCAAAGACAGTTTTGTCATGTCCTTAGTTCTGTTAGGGTTAAAAATGAAGTCTTTGGCGAGAAGTTCGACCAAACCGGTGTAGATCAAAATACCAGCTGAGATTGCATCCAAGATACCAGAAATGATACTCATGGTGAACGAGTGAGCATTGTAGGTCAGTCTGACACCTAGTCCAATTGCCACCGCAATGGGTGTGGTAATACCGTAGAGTCCACAAAGAGCGTAGGGCCACCATTTTTTCCCCTCTGGAAACTTAATCGACATTAGTCTCGCCCCCAAACCTAGACCTTCGAAAGATTGGTGAAAAACGATCACAGGATAAAGTACTGAGAACTCTGAGCCAGTGGTACCTAGTTCTAAACCAATCATGACGGAGTGGAAAATGATTCCAAATTCAAGCACAAAGAAAGCACCAATCTGGGACTCAAAGGATTTAATTGAGCTACCTGAACTTGCACAGAAAAGTGTGTCAAATGAGGCATCATCAGATTTGGTCATCTCTCCAGACGCACATTCCACGTCGTTCTCGTCTTTGTGTACATCAGTGATAGCTTCTTCAATTGAATCACCGTGGCCGCCAGTCAACCCATATTTACGCTCAATGTAGACGTCGCTCAAAAGATCAACAAGGAAGATGACAAAAACAGTGACCATCACAATACATGAACACCATGTATAATCTGCCCAGTGACCAGTCATGCCCACGCAACTATTGCTACCAATTGACATATATGAGTGCTCCATCAAATGAATAAAGGCTGTGGAAACAATCACACCGGTACCGAAATAACGCGCAAAGAGATAGCAGTACCTGGGTACCTTGACGCCCTTGATCTTGTTCAGCACTATTGGCAGCAGCGTGAATGACGTACTCACAAATAATAGCACAAAGATGGATGATATACGAGCAGGCAAGCTCCCCTGGTACTCACTACCACCGAAGTACACGTGGTCCATGGCACACTTTTTCCAAGAATTGGGCACCGATTCATCCCAGATTGTCACTTCATTTGGGTTCCACTGCGCCCACCAAGCTGAACTGGATTGGGCGGTAGATGTGTAGTGATCACTTCCTCCCTCATGAGAATGACTATGACGCTGTTGAAACATTGCTCGAAAATACTTCAACTAGCACAAAAGCTACGATCGAACTAGATCTCAGTACGTTCTTACTGCTCCTTATAAACAATTTCTTTCTCATTGTCTAACCCTCAGGGTTCAATTCTTTACGCCGCCACTAGCTCTTGTTCAACCAGTAAATACTGCCTCACTATAATAGAACTCTCAAATTATGCATATTCAGAAGCTCCGCAAGCATTTTCAGTGTCTAAGACGCCCGTCTTCGTTGTAATTCGTGTCTGATTATATAAGCATACTATTTTTTCACGTTAATATCTGCAAGTTGGGTGGGCCCTGCGTCAAAGGGTCCTCGAGTTTCAAATTTACGGCGTGAGGATAACCATTACAGTAATTAGCATAAAAAAATAGTAGGTAGCACCCTGCATCAAAGGGGCCCTGAAGGGTCCTCGGTTTCTTAAAATCGGCGCAGCAGCGATTTTTTAAGGTAGAACATGCTCAGGCGTCAGTGCACCCTGATTCTGGATGGTGCTTCATGACCGTTGTTGTTCGATATGTCATTTCCCGCACAGTTAATAGTGGATAGTACACAATTTGATCTTTTTAGGTGAAGTTGTTATTGCTAGAGTGTTAAGTAGCCGTACCTTTACAATATTTGCCAGAGTTCCAATTGTCAAGTTGTCTGGGTCATTTCTCTTGACAGATACCACGTGCGGTGTCTACGCCGACCATATATAGAAGAGTTTTCTGTCGAGGTCAACCTCCAAGGGATGAAGTGCGGCTTTTTGAAGTCTAACTGTTGAAGATTGATTTCTTGCGGCCTATACTGGACCGAGAATAGGAGATAATGTACTGGTCATTACCGTTTGTGATACTATGCTATGTATGAACCGAAGCGAATGATCTTTTCATATCGATCTTATCCAGAAGAACCGTGACAAAGCAGGAACCTGGGATCAACTTTTCGCCATGGTTCAGAGGCTAATCGATTCCTCTTTTTAAAGGCTTAGAGATATGATGGTGAGTTCCCGTACGCGACATGCTAGATACAGGTTTTGGCCTTTTCTTCTAGGCAAAGATCACTTTAGCTGTAGTATACGTCGAATATTTTTCATTCACAAGTTTTATGGCGACCATGACACCACAATTCTGTTGTTGACGAACCAATAGATAATGCGTAACTTTGGAAATCGTTAACCCTTACATGCACCTTCGTCACTGACACTTTCGATAACTGTGTCCTTTTCGACTCCAGTCTTGCTCTTGAAAGTTCAAGTAACCCATAAAAGCAATGCTAGAAAGAAAATAAAGGGCTTTAGACACTCAGTTTAAATCCTATTACTATATTCACTTCAGTTCGCTACTAGTTAGTCTAGTACATTTTAGCTAGTGTGTCTGTTTACAAAGATGTATTTGTGCTTCTTATAACGTAATCGGTCTCTTTTTCTTGACCCACCATCATCTTGTATTTCATCGTGAATCTGAAAATCTTCCCGATTCCATCTGCTCCAGCTCATCGCTACTAACAAGAGACCAAAATGGAAAGCCAAGACAGCAGCAATGAAGACTATTTATCAGAAGAAGAAGAACACAACGAGTTACTGATCACCTCCAAGAAAAGTTCAGGAAAGGATGTTTTTGATGAAGGCGTGGAAAGCGGCGAGGAACTGAGTGAAACAGAAGTCGTAGAACCAGTAGATACAGGTAGAGAGGCTGGCACAACCCAAGAAGATGATAGCAAAAATAGAGATCAGGAGCCCGAACAAAATGTTGAGACTTCGGAGGAATCAAATCAGAAGCTAAGGCAGGAGAGGCTCGAGAGGTTAAAAAAACTTCGGGCTGTGAAGAAAAGCAAGCACAAAACCGGGGTGGTCTATATGTCCAAAATTCCCCCATACATGAAGCCCGCCAAGCTTCGCCAAGTTCTTTCACGATTTGGTGAATTGGATCGTTTGTTCTTGAAGCGTGAGGACGAACAAAAACATAAGAACAGAGTCAGGGGCGGCGGAAACAAGAAACCCATGTTCGAAGAAGGCTGGGCTGAGTTTGTGCGTAAGAAGGACGCCAAACTATGTGCTGAGACGCTCAACGGTAACACCATTGGGGGCAAAAAAGGTAATTTCTATTATGACGATGTCATGAACATTAAATACCTCTCGGGCTTTAAGTGGGCTGATCTAACAGAGCAGATTGCTCGCGAAAATGATGTCAGACAAGCTAAGCTACAACTGGAAGTATCCCAGGCCAACAAAATGAATGCTGAATTTATTCGTAACGTCGAAAAGAGTAAGATGCTTGGTAATATTCGGGCCAAGAAGCGCGAAAACTCCGAAGGAAAGGATCAAGAGAAAATGTCTAATTCTCCCGCCGACGCACACGTTTTTAAACAGCGCAGAGTCACTACCAATAGAGCCGATGGCCCCGAAAAGCATAAACAGGCCTCCTCCCAGCGCCTTGATAATGTCATCAAGAATCTCTTTTAATATATCAATTATTTATCGTAGATAGCGATTGTTTTATTGGCGGTTTTTCTTGATATAAAAATTTTCTCGAGCTCATCGCATCATTTCTCCTCCATCGCTACTACTCATCGCAGCTTAAAAGGCATCTCAATCGTTTTCAGAGGCAACTCTTTCATATTCAGGCGAAATGGGTACCGGAAAGAAGGAGAGACAAAGAAGAGTGCGTGAAAACGACACCCGTGATGGGAACTTGAGGGTGAAGGGTGAAAACTTTTATCGCGATGCGAAGAAAGTTCAATTTCTAAACATGTACACCGATGGTAAGTCCATAAGGAACAAGAAAGGTGACTTGATTAGGGCAGCACCTTTACAGGGTGTTGAAATACCGACAGCTAGAGTTCAGCCTGATCGTCGTTGGTTCGGTAACACTAGGGTCATCTCGCAAGATGCTTTGACGCACTTCAGAGAGGCTCTCGGGGACACTGAGAAAAACAATTATCAAGTGCTACTGAAACGGAACAGGCTTCCGATGTCGTTGCTAGATGAAAAAGATAGCAAGGAGTCTCCCACGGCCAAGATCTTGGAGACAGAAAGTTTTCAACAGACCTTCGGACCCAAGGCACAGCGTAAGAAACCTCGTGTAGCAGCATCTAGCTTAGAGGACTTGGCTAGTTCTGCAATTCAGCATAACAAAGAATTCGAGGAGAAACGTGAGCTAGACTCTACTTTGGGTTTGATGGCCCAAGGCGAGCAAAACGAAGATGGCTGGACTCAAACCGCTAAGGAAGCTATCTTCAGCAAGGGCCAGTCCAAGCGTATTTGGAATGAGCTTTACAAGGTTATAGATTCCTCTGATGTGGTGATTCACGTTTTGGATGCCAGAGATCCCTTGGGAACCCGATGCAAGTCTGTGGAGGAATATATGCGCAAAGAAACCCCTCACAAGCATCTGATATTTGTTCTTAACAAATGTGACCTAGTACCCACATGGGTAGCGGTATGTTTCAATTTTTTTCTAACGGGATTTTAATAAATCCTTCTTGCAGGTCGAACTTTGAAGTCTATAAGATCCGAATCGAAAGAACCAAAACTTCTAGTCAGGATGTTTTCCATTCCACAAGGGATACATGAATCAACGAAAGTGTCTGTTAAAGTTTTGGGAGATTAATACTGCTCGCGTTCTTCTTTAGCATCCGTTTTGGATGCACCTTGAGGAACAAGGTGGGTAATTTTCGTTTTGAAGATATGCCACCGACTTATAGAGCAGAGAGGCACCTATGAGTTGAGTTCAGGACTACGGTTTTTGACTGCGGATACTTCCTGGACTCGTAGTAAGGAGCCTCACAACTTTTTTTCCATTCTGATTCTAGTCTTTTAAACAAAAAGTTCGAGCTGAAAAGCTTTATGAAAATGAGATACTAACAAAAACTACAGGCTGCTTGGGTTAAGCATCTATCAAAGCAGCGTCCAACGCTGGCTTTTCACGCATCGATCACCAATTCTTTTGGTAAAGGCTCTTTAATTCAACTGCTCCGCCAGTTTTCTCAGCTGCATAAAGATAGAAAGCAAATTTCTATTGGATTCATCGGGTATCCAAATACCGGAAAATCATCGATCATTAACACCTTGCGGAAGAAAAAGGTATGCCAAGTTGCCCCTATCCCCGGTGAAACAAAGGTGTGGCAATATATCACATTGATGAAAAAGATTTTCCTGATTGACTGCCCCGGTATTGTCCCTCCATCTGCAAAAGACACCGAAGAAGACGTGCTGTTCAGGGGTGTAGTCAGAGTGGAGCATGTTTCACATCCAGAGCAATATATCCCTGGTGTCCTGCGAAGGTGCCAGAGAAAGCATTTAGAGAGAACCTATGAAATTTCGGGTTGGAAAGACTCTGTCGATTTCATTGAAATGCTTGCACGCAAGCAAGGTCGTCTGCTAAAAGGTGGTGAACCTGATGAGTCCGGTGTTTCCAAGCAAGTTCTAAATGACTTCAACCGAGGCAAGATTCCATGGTTTATGCCTCCTCCTGAGAAGTCTGATGATACCAAGACGGATGAAGCTCCAGAAGTCAAGAAGAGAGGAGCTGAAGAAACTGAAACCGAGACCGAATCGGAACAGCAAGGCAAAAAGCTGAAAAAGTAAAGGGTTACCGCGGACTTTATTTAAACGGTGTTTTTATATTATATCCTGTATACTACTGACATTCAACGGCGTATCTGGTTTTATCAAAGACTGGAACAAAGCTAAAATAAGGCGCCTGCCCGCGCCGAGCGTTGCTACTCCCATTAAATCCGATCTAGATTGATACACTTGGAGCGAACGTGTTTAACAGATTGCACGTGCTCTTGCCCCAGCGGCTGCTGTGTTATGCTATCATGCTTTTGGTGTACTCTCTTTCACATAGCTTGATGGTTTCTTATTATCCGAGTAGTTGATACGATTCAACACTGCATTCTGTACCCGTAGCTAGTGAAATCCACATGAAGTCTTAGCTAGTCTTAGCTGTGACTTCAGAGTAAGTTTACTACGAAATGAGGCTGAATTACTCATTCTTCACTCTTATAAACTTGTCGCTCGCTTAGATTCCTGCAAACAAGACAGCCTGACACCTAAAAGGGTCAAAAGCTTCAACTAATATTGGGCCAAGAAGGTAGGCACTTGTATACATATAGATTTCTCAAAGCTCTGGCCATACTGGCCTCAATAAGGAGACTAAATTCAGCTAAAGCTTATGTCTTCATTAGAATTCCCAAAATAATGTACTCGAGTACATGTACTCAGTTTTAGGAATCCTTTTTCCTTATAACAAAGAAAATTTGAAGATTATAACTGCATTGATAACTTGTGAAGAGAGCCATCACATCAAGCCAAAAGCTTTCGATGCAATCTGTCAATCGTCAACTCCATGAGTTGCCAATTGGCGATCAGTTTTTCTCTCAACAGTCGCAACAACATCAACATCCGCCAGGAATAGGGCCTCAGTTGTTTTCACCCCAGCTATTGCATGCAAGATTACAGCAACAACAGGGAGGACTAGTGCAAGACGTACATGGCATGGACCAGAACCAAGGGCTACAGAATGTCTACTTACTGAAACAGAAAATGGAGGCGGCGAACTCCGCATTTGGTCAACAACAGATTCCACAACGGCAGATTCAACCGCAGCAGCTTCTTAACGGCAACCAGGGTGCGAATTCTACGGGACTCGGAAACATTGGCAGTATCCCTCCTGGTGTGAACATGGTACAGCAAGGGGGTTCTGCTCTGGGTCCTCCTCCAGGTACGTTGCCCCCTCAGCTGTCCATGGGGTCTTTTACACTACCTCCCCCAACCTACTTTATGGTACGCGATGTCTGGAGCAGTAACCTACACAATGAATTCAAGAACATCCGAAGGCTAGTCGATCAGTATAACTGTATCTCAATCAGTACAGAGTTTGTTGGTACGATAGCTAGGCCCATGGGAAACTTCAGGTCTAAGAATGACTATCATTACCAAACCATGCGAACCAACGTGGACCTTCTCAATCCAGTGCAAGTCGGAATTTCTCTCAGTGATGCACACGGCAACAAACCGGAGACGAAATGCTCTACATGGCAGTTCAATTTTCATTTTGATGTAACAAAAGAAATGGTCTCTGCGGAATCGTTGAAATTGCTTAAGAAGTCTGGCATTAACTTTGAGCGTCACCAGAATCATGGTGTATCAGCGTTCGACTTTGCGCAGTTGATAATGGACTCCGGTCTCATATCAGACAACGTCACGTGGGTAAGCTATCACGCCGCCTACGACTTCGGTTTCCTAGTCAATATGTTAATGAATGATGCGATGCCCAACAACAAAGAGGATTATGTCTGGTGGGTTCACCAGTTCATGCCTAACTTTTATGACCTCAACCTCATTAACAAATTTGCTCAGCAACATCTTAACCAACTTCAACAACAACATCAACCTCAGTTCACGCTCGAGACAATGGCAGACGAGTTAGGCATTCCACGCTTTCCATTATTTTCCTCTACCGCCGGCCAGAGTCTATTGGCCCTACTTACTTTTACGCACCTTTTCAATTTGCCCGTACCCCATCCGCAGTTAGGGCCAGACTTGTCTCGTTACAAAAACATGATCTACGGGATTACTGAAGAATAACTACAAAGCGCTCAGAGCTCATGGTGAATGCTACAATCGCATCTGTACTATATATTATGAACTTCGAATAGAGATGTTCATCACAGCACTTCTCGCCTCAACGTGGCTCGCGATATGAGAAAATTTTCATCAACGGCGTAGAAAATTTCCAGACGATCTATGAAGCTGAAATCATTAACCATAAAATCGTCGATAGAACTAACGAACTTTCCTAAGGGCTCGGCAAGACGTCGCGTAAACCGAAAGACGCGCTTTGTTTATATCTCCATTTCAAGATCATCTGCATTATTCATTAACTCTTTTATCGTCATACTTTGTTCTTTAATTTATTTCGCAATCGCATCCCAACATGAACACCGATAATATCCAGGAGATAGGGTACGCGTTTCTCAAAACGTACTATCAGAGAATGCATAACGACCCTTTCAAAGTGCACCATCTGTACTCGACAACTGCAGAATTCACACATGTGAACTACCAATCAGAGTTTGATCCCGCCGCCGACACTCTGCCTACTACAAAAGTTACTGGAAAGGATAACATTAGTAAATTCTACACACGGCACAGCAAAAAGATAAAGTCGATACAGGTCAAGATAGACGCGTGTGACTTTCAATGTACGGGCGCAAACAATTCAAATATCTTAATTTTGGCATTGGGCGAAATGTGTTGGACAGGCACACCATCCTATCGTTTTTGTCAAACCTTCGTGCTGGCACAAGTTCCCAGCAACCCAAAGATTTACGATGTCACCAATGACATACTACGTTTCATCCCGGATCTTTCTATTCTTTTGGAAAGGAGCCTAAAAAAAGAGATCGATGGAGACGGCGCGTTGAATGGACAAGAGGAGCTTCAAGAAGAAGAAAGTTCAAACCCTCGTAAAGTTGAGGTAGAAGCGCCCCAAGTGCAAGAGGAATCAGAGCAGGAGCAGCCTAGCTCAGAAGGGGTTGTCATCGACAAAGAGGCAGACGAGAAATCCGACAGTGTTCCTGCCAAAGAGCAAAAGGAACTCCAGGAACAAAGCTCTAATGACATCTCTGAGAAGGTAGACCAAGAAACAGGAATACAGTCTAAAGAAAAAGAGCCTAAAGTCAAGCACAGCATTGAGACGGAAGATGTCGAGCTGACAGCCGAGAATACTGCAGTCACGCCAATTGAGGAAAACATGAGGTCTGAAAAACAACCTCCAAAAGTTGATGAGGCAGGACCAGAGCGTGAGGCCCAAACAGCCCCCAAATCTACAAGTAACGAGACCATGAAAGTAAAAAGCATAGAACCAGAAAAGCCTACTGCTGAGCCAGCAAAAAAGATGAACTGGGCTTCCAAGCTAGCTGCTTCGGAGTCTAAAGACGTTCCTAATATTACCACAAAGTACATCCGCGCAGATCCAGTTCCAGCACCAGTTGCCAAGAAAACACCCGAGAGAAAATCAGTCTCTCCTAATGGACAGCCTAAAGATGCCAAAAACTTCAAGAAAAAGCAGTTTTACTTTGTAAACAAAGACGGCTTCTATCCTGTATACGTACGTGGCACCGGCGGTGTTACAGACGAGCAGTTAGTCAGAGCACTGGAGAGCGAATTCGGTACCGTCAAAAAAATCTCCTCTCAAGAAACGTTCGCCGTAATAGATTTTGAAGACCAAAGATGCCAAACAGAGGCTATAGAGCGAGGTGTGCTTAGAGTCAACAATGTGGAGGTTCACATGGAACCAAAGACTGTGCGGAAGCCTAACGCCTCCTCTTCGTCATCCACACCAGCATCAGGACAGAGGTTCGGCAGAAAGCACAACACTAAAGGAAAAACCTGAGTTTCCAAGCACTGGTATACATGCAGAACTAAACCCCGGCATCCATCTGTATAGAATATAAAAAAAGTTCTGACTTATACTGTATATATGTACTTTTTATCTAATTTCCTATAATCATTCATCAGGTGCTTATGATTCGACGTTTTAATGTATTTTCTCATTTGGAACTTGAAATTAAACTAAACCACCAACCGGAGTGCCCGGAACAAAAAGCCAAGCATTACCGCAATCCGATGTTGGTACCGCCTGCTAACTTCGGCATTGCAGAAGAAGGGATTTGTATGTGCAGTGGCTGGTCTTCGATATGGGAATTTTGGATACTAACACGAAAGTCATGCTACAGACCGGTGTTCCAAAATTGAGACACTCAACTTATCGTTCTTGGAAACCCTCAATCTTAAGACAATCATTTACGTCGGTGGGCAGCAACCGTCAAAGTTTTTCCAGGAGTTTTTTGAGCGTTCGTACATCCAGTGGTTCGTTGTGAAGACTGCCGACGTATCATCGATTCTTGCACCAATAAACGGGAGCGCTCTAAAAAATCCAAGTGAAAAAAGGCCTTCCGCACTGGGCTCAAGTGTTATTGAGCCAGCTTACGAACTAAACGATAACGATGACTTAATGATCATAAAAAGCTATAGCTTGAAGAGGGCTTTCGAGCTTCTCCTGAATACCGTTAATCACAACACGATTCTAGTTGATAAGACATCGATAATTGTAGGGATATTACGAAAGATTCAGAAGTGGAATATTGCATCTGTTATTAATGAGTACAGGCTCTTTGCTGGTAAAAACTGCAATTACTTTGCAGAGACGTTTCTTGAAATGGTTAGCATTCGAATAATTCAAGAAGAAGAGAATGGAGGGCTGAAAAGTATAGAAGGCTCCAATGCCGTCGATGCAGACGATCTTAATGAGTCGAAGAGCTGTGCGAAATGGGAGATAATTAACGAGTCAGATCTATCTTCGCCGCCCTCCATTCCACTGCATCTGCTTCAAACCTTAGAGGAAGTTCAAGCCGACAATAAAGAAGCAGCATTTGGGGCAGGGTATGGAGTCCCGCTTATGAAGACTCAGTCAGACCTTGGCATTTTTGGTAATCGCTACAGGCTGGCTTTCAACAAAACAGAACGCGCCGATTACGAGTTTTACAAGGCGGGCGAGCATAACATACTCACACTCAATATTCCTAAAGAGTCCTTGCTTCCACACTGGTTTGTGCGCCAACGCGATTTGTGGGAGAACGAAAACGCTCAGGAAGAACACAACTTTTACAAAGAAAGTATATTCATTTGAGTTCTTAAGCTTCAAACTACTATCGTTATTTCTCAAACTTTCAAAGTAAAACTAGTCACCTATTGCATCAAGCATCGAAATGCTTGCGCAGACAAGAATACTCTGCAAAAAGTGTGAATTTGAATCTCTGGGATTCGTTTACTACAACTATCTGGTTACGGCATAGCTATAGAGATAATATCCCATAGCTTCAGAAGCAAACAAGTATACTCGAGCAGAAGTTTTTTCTGTCCTTCATGACCTTTTATGCTTGTTCTCTGATTTCGTTCACGTGCCAGTTTCCTGCGGGATTCTAAGTTTCCAGAGCTATTAGGGCTTGGACTTGGGGAAATGAGTGATGATAATCTAGTCCGTTCAACTATGAAAATGGACTTCGAAGGATGAGAGTCACCACAATCGGATTTTAACTTGCTGAAGGGCCATGAGACCCGACTAAATTGATACTTACACGAAAATGTCTTCTGGTAAGTCAGCTCTTGAAATTCCGGCGGAATATCAGATGTCAAATTCCTGAGGAAAGTTAGGATGACTATCAAAATAACGAATGTATTTAAGATGGTGATCGTGGGAAATCGTGTTCAATCTATCCTAGATTTGATTCCGTGTGAGCCAGGAATTCATATCCATATTTACTTTCATCATGGTTAAGAACGTTCTTTTGTTAGGCTCCGGTTTCGTTGCGCAGCCAGTTGTTGATGTGTTAGCAGGTACTGAAGGCATCAACGTGACGGTTGCTTGCAGAACTTTGGCTAAGGCTCAAGAGCTGGCTTCAGCCTCTAAGTCAGCTGCTATGTCAGTCGATGTTACCAATGACGAAGAGCTAGACGCTGCTTTGTCAAAGCACGACTTGGTTATCTCTTTGATTCCTTACATTTACCACGCCGCTGTGGTAAAGAGCGCCATCAGATTGAAGAAGGACGTTGTTACTACCTCATACGTGTCCGATGCTCTTAGAGAACTCGAGCCTGAAATCAAGAAGGCAGGCATCACTGTGATGAATGAGATTGGTTTGGACCCAGGTCTAGACCACCTGTACGCCGTCAAGACCATTGACGAAGTCCACAAGGCCGGCGGCAAGCTGAAGTCATTCCTCTCCTACTGCGGTGGTCTACCAGCTCCTGAGGATTCCGACAATCCTTTGGGTTACAAGTTCTCCTGGTCATCTAGAGGTGTGTTGTTGGCTTTGAGAAACTCCGCTAAATACTGGAAGGATGGCAAGATTGAACAGGTTTCCTCCGAGGACTTGATGGCATCTGCTAAGCCTTACTTCATCCTCCCTGGTTACGCTCTCGTGTGTTACCCAAACAGAGACTCCACTCCTTACAAGGAGCTATACGAGATCCCAGAAGCTGAAACTATTATCAGAGGTACCCTGAGATTCCAGGGTTTCCCAGAATTCGTCAAGGTCCTGGTTGACCTTGGTATGTTGAAGGACGAGGAAAACGAGATCTTCCAGAAGCCAATTGCCTGGAAGGATGCCTTGGCCCAATACTGGGGAAGCAAGTCCTCCTCTAAGGCTGACTTAATCGCCACCATTGACTCTAAGACCAACTGGGTTACCCAGGAAGACAGAGAGAGAATCTTGAACGGTTTCTCTTGGTTGGGTCTCTTCTCCGACAACAAAATTAACCCTAAGGGCAATGCTCTCGATACTTTGTGTGCCACCCTGGAAGAATTGATGCAATTCGAAGAAGGTGAGCGTGACATGATTATCCTGCAGCACAAGTTCGGCATTGAATGGGCTGACGGCACTCCAGAGACAAGAACTTCCACCTTGGTTGCCTACGGTCAACCTGGTGGCTACAGCGCTATGGCGGCTACTGTTGGTCTGCCTTGTGCCATCGCTACAAAGTTGGTTTTGGACGGTACCATTAAGGGCCCAGGTCTAGTCGTGCCTTACTCTCCAGAGATCAACGACCCTATCATGAAGGAACTCAAGGAGAAGTACGGAATCTTCCTAAAAGAGAAGACCATCAGCTAAGTATCTATATATTGGGGTTTTTAAGGACTTGAATCGATCGAATCAA
The DNA here is from genome assembly GCA_030580015.1 of Lachancea waltii. Classification (NCBI taxonomy): domain Eukaryota; kingdom Fungi; phylum Ascomycota; class Saccharomycetes; order Saccharomycetales; family Saccharomycetaceae; genus Lachancea; species Lachancea waltii. The sequence goes on along the minus strand of JAKTSC010000071.1, from coordinate 7,244 downwards.
CTGGTAATACCTAATTGTCTCGTACAATGTGGTTTTTTACAAACTCATCCCAAGAGTTGGATGGTAGGACCACTACAAGAGCAGCAGAATAGAGACTTTCGAGATGCATCAATCAGCGTATCCTGCTCCGCAAAAGCAGGGGAAGTTCTGGAGTAAAGTGAAGTCTTCTACCAAGTCTTTTTCTTCGTCATTTGCACAGTTGTCTCTTAAACATGAACGCGATGGTGACACCCCGACATCTACAGTAGTACACAAGGCCTTGGTCAAGTTCTACGCCAGCCAAGAGCCATTTCAAGGCTTCCCAGATTGGCTTGGTCATAAGGAAGAGCTGCCTGACGAGCAGAAGGTTTTGAGAAAACAGAAGCACCATCATGGTCACGATGCGAGGGCCGTGGAGACCGTACCAGAGCAACAGCAACAACAGCAGACTTCCAGGAGCACATCTGGCTCTGGTGCATCTTCCGCTCGAACAGCGGCGTCAGACTTTAGGGGTATTTACAAAAGCAGTCTAAATTCGCGGGTTGCGCCTCCACCCACCTCCGATGGTACTAGCGAGATGAGTGAGTCGCGGCTTCCACCTCCCACTCAAAGAACATCCTCAATGCTAATGCGTGAGCGTCTGAAGCGTAAATAGTGTGTTTTGTCTGTCGATTATGGGCTAAGGCTATACAGCAGCGCTTGAAAAAGACAACTAATCTGTGTTTGCCCTTGGTCGGGGCTACGCATGAGCTCTTGAAAGGCAGTTACCAAATCTCTCTCTCGATCAGGCTCACTGCTTCGACACCAGCAAGAAAATAAGAACTCCAGTGCAAGAAAAAAAACTAGGTTACTCTTTTGACCTTCGTTTCCGACTCTTCTCTCCCTGACCTTCGTTTCCAGCTCCTCTCTCTCTGGCCTTCGTTTCCGACTCCTCTGTCCCTGACCTTCTCCTCTAGCTCATCTTTCTTCATCACCTCCATCCTACAACGGGTTCCCAACCCTTGTGTACATACCTTAGATTCTATTATTCCAACCCGTCCTAAGCCCGCTTTGCCTGTCAAAAGTGGTACCACGAAGTCATAGCTACAATTACAAACTCAACCAACTTCCACCTCCACCACTGCTGTGTCTTTCCGCATCTCGACGACAAAATCAATTTTACGTTCTTGACCTTCCACCACTTCGACGCTAATACTGCAACGGTCAAGCGTTTTTCAACGCTTCTAACCGATCTTCCACAATGGTCAGCCCTGCCTTCATCTGCTGCTTTACACCCTGATAAAATTCTTCAACGCATAATCTGTCAAAAATTGACTAAGACTACCAAGAATCTACCAAAATTCTACCAATGTTCGAACCCACAGTGGCTGTCTCGCCTACGCCATGTAACAAGATTTCCATACACTACTCCGCGTAGCTGTGCTTGCGTCCTCTGGCCCTGCAAGTTTTACAGTTATTGCGTTGACATATGACTAAGGCTTGACTCAAAGTATTACTTCACAATGGGATCTTATCTACGTACAAGATTCTAAAGTCCGACTACTCTCTTGGCCGAAGAATCAAGTCTAGAAACCTTGCCTGGAAATTGAATTCTTTTTCTTGTGACTGATAAGTGTGGCATTGTATTGATAGTTGTGGTGGTGGCATACTGCATTGGGAGCGGAATTGGTTTTCAAGCTTATTCAGACAATTTCGAAAAGAGATTAGCGATGAGCTCGAGCATGAATATAAGACTAAAGGGCTCAGGAGACAATTGCATGTCATAGTGATCTCAGAACAAGCAGTATATTGCAACATGAGTAGCAGATCTTCATCCTCGTTGGAAAAAGTTCCAGCTCAAGTGGATGAAAAGTTCACAGAGCAGGAAGCTGCAAAGTCTAATCCAGTGATTGAGCGTGTGGTATCACCAGCAGATGACAGGGATTTGCCAGAGCTGGAGAAATATAAGGTGATTAGCTCGAGGGATGCGGACGTTACGTTGAAATTTTTGGAGGAGAACGACCATCTGGTGGAACCGATTTCGGCAGAGCGCGAGCGCAGGTTGTCGCGCAAGGTAACGTGGATCGTGGTGTCGTTGACGGCTTTTATTGACATGGTGCTGTACGCAGACAAGGCGGTTATGTCTTTTGCGGCGATTTTTACGTTTTTCGAGGACACAGGGCTGACGCAGAATAGGTACAACAACGCCAACACGCTATTCTACGTGGGGTTCATTTTTGGGCAGAGTAACCTGTACTTCCTGCAGAAGTTCCCGGTCGGGAAGGTGGTGGCTGTCATGACCTCGTTGTGGTGTATCATTATCTTCTTGCACTGTACGGCGTTCAACCACCAGGGAGTGTACGCACTGCGGTTCTTTTTGGGTTTCGTTGAGTCGATTGGAATACCAGCCCTGAACACTACTATGGGCCAGTTCCTCACTGCAGAGGAGAAGGCGGCCACTGCTCCTATTTTCTATTCCACGTGTCTGGGTGTGACCATTCCGGTCGGATTCATTGCGTATGGTGTCCTGCATATCACTTCCACTTCTGTTCCTACCTGGAAAATCTTCTGTATTATCATTGGTGCCATTTCGTTATTGGTCACTATTCTGGTGGTTCTGATATACCCTAATAACCCAACGGATGCCAAGTTCTTGACCAAAGAGGAAAAGGTTTGGGTGATCAGAAGAGTGCAACACACAACAGGTTCATCGATTGAGCAGAAGCAGTTCAAAAAATATCAGGTCAAGGAAGCCCTGCTAGACCCCATAACTTGGCTATTTGGTGCTTTTTTCTTACTACAGCAACTTGCAAACAACCTTGCCTACCAGCAGAATTTGCTGTTCAAAGGTATTGGCGGAATTTCTAACCTCGATGCCACATTGGTTTCCGTAGCATCTGGAGCTTTTGATGTGGCGTGTGCTATCCTTGCCTCTTGGTTCCTGTCGTACAAGAAGAATATGACTGCATTCTCTGTCGTCTTTTGGACCATTCCCTCTTTCGTGGGCTCAATCGGTTCCATAGCTTTACCATGGAGCAACAAAATGGGACTTTTGGCAACTATGTGTTTGGCAACGCCATTTGGTGTCCCTTGGATTTTGATGTTCAGTTGGAACTCCACAACTTGTTCCGGGTATACCAAGAAGCTGACCCGTAATGCTTTCGTCATGTTTTGGTATGGTATTGCCAACATTATCTCGCCCCAGCTTTGGCAAGAGAGCAGCGCTCCTCGCTACTATCCTGCTTGGATTGTACAGATCGTGTGCTCTTTCTTCACAGCACCCGCGCTAGCGCTTGTTATTTGGTACATTCTAAACAAGCGGAACAAGGAAAGAGCAGCTGCTTTGGCCACTGAGGATACAGTCGGTGTTGTTGAGCACGATGGTCAAAAAGTTAAAGTTAATGTGGCCATGCTGGACCTCACAGACTATGAGAACAAGGCTTTCATCTATCCTCTATAGGTTGCGGGGCGACTTTGTTTTAACTCTAATATTTAAGTATACACACAGTGTTTCAATAGGCTAGAGAGATTTACGGTAATTAAAAACATCTAACTTCATAAGTATATTATCCCAGTAGCTCTTCCAGAATCTTGTTCGCAGTTTCGTTGTCGTTAGCATTCATTGATTTCAAGCCAAGCCTTCTTAAGACCTCAACAATTTTAGCTTCCTCAAAGCCCTGAGAGACGAACTGATCTATCAATGCCCTATCAATCCCGTATAGTGCAGCCTGGTCAATAGATCCGTTTCCCTCAACTGAATCAAGCGGGGCGTAGGTTTTGGTCCAGAAAGCAGCGGTTTTATCAAAAGACGCTTTGTCCCTGATGTAATGCTGTGCTACCTCGGCATCCTGGGGATCGTTTGGCTCCGGAGACTGTAGCAATGCTTGCAGCGAAATAAGAGCAGACTTCAAAGTAATGACAGGAGACCAGGCATTCTTCAAGATGTCGAGACAAATTGCGCCAGTCACCGATGAAACATTGGGATGGTAAACCTTGGTTTGAAATTTCATTTTAGGAGGTTTGAATGGATATTCCATGGGAACTTCAATGTCAACAATATACTTACCGTTTTCGTAAGGTGTTCCAGGTGGTCCCAGGAAAGAGCCCTTTAAGAGGTGTATGTCATTCTCATTAACAAGCTGCAGATCTACCCTCGCCTCAGGGTCATCTTTGATGGCCTGTAACTCTTTCATTACTCTTTTTGCTCTTGACATCACGGATTGTCTTATAAAATGGTTTGGCTGACGACCTTGCGAATGCTAACTCTATTATGGTGGAACCGCGATGTGCTATTGCGCATCTAACAGAAACTTTAAAATATTAACTATATATCTCGTATGACGAAGTCTTTGTTCTGTAGTAGTAGAAGACGAATACTACAATATTTCTCTCAACGGAATGTCGGGAGTTTGCGTTCGATTATCAGATTCTGTGGAGTCGTCAAAGTTCAAGAACGAATGATCGCCAAGCTTTCTGGGCTGAATTATGAGCTTGACAAGGAATACTATACCAAATAGGATGGAGACGCCAGCCACTATCAGATAAACGACCCCTAAGGAAACATTCCTGCCTCCTATTATGCTGTTTGTTGTCAACACAAATGACTTAGAGCCACCAAAAATCGTAACGGGGTAGTTGAGACCGATATCCATTTGATAGGTTCCTTTTGGTAGTGTTGACGTTTCGTTCTTTAACGCCAATTTGTAAAATCTTGGTAATCCTGCGGTTCGCATCCAGACCTGAAGTTCTTCCCACTGTGATAAGTCTGGGATATTCTCGTCTGTGTAGCCGTCTGGGAACTTTTTGGCCCAATTTGGGGGCGGCACAATTTCAGACGCATTGTAGGCTGTTTTCTTGTACCTCTTGCGATCAGCGTGCCAAGCTATCTTCTTGTTTGTCAACTCGTAACTCTGCTCAGTATCGTTGACACCTTTAAAAACGTGTGCGAAGGTATCATTGAACAAAGAATTGGCAATTAAACCGCAAGGATAGACAGCTTTGTCGTTCGCGCTTCTCAACGGATTACAGTCGCTTGTAAGGGAATCGCCGGATATAGCTTTGCCCTTCAGCTGGTCAATATCGAAAGATTGAACGTACTTGCGGTGATTTTGGAAGAAGTTGGTGAGCCTGTAATAAACGTAGATTGGTTTCTTTAAATGTGTGGGGACCTCGAACTGCAGCTGGCAAGTACGGCCTTCATCGCTGTCTTCAGAGATTTTCCACACCGGTGAAACCGAGGGCTTCTTTTTGAAATGCGATTTGACATATCGAGGTGGAATTGTCGTGAACGCCTCTGTGCTGGCGAGGCTCCCACAACGGCTGTAATCAATAGTTAGATTTTGAACATTGTTGGCCGTGATAATCAGTGCAACACCTATAGGAGCAAAAATTGCGCTCACCAGAATAAGCAGAGGTAGCACAGACTGAGGTGAAAGTATGGGTTGCCACGCTTTTAGTCTTTGTTGCCTGAATGCCGTATTCGGAGGTTTCCTCGATTTTGTCGTTTGGCCCTCCCTGGAATCAGAGTCTTGCGCAGACTTTTTCCTGAACCATGCCATTTTATAGCCAGTATCGTTAGTCCTCTGGTTCAGTGAATGTGTGCTTCACCGATATAAGGTCTTCATTGAATGCCTTCTTGCACTATCATGTAATCCGATCATCTCTTAGTTCAACAATGAGACACAAACCTTTGATCTTTATGTACGGGTATCATAGCTTTAACTTGGCCTAAGCCCCTACCAAGAATAATGAACCTAGATAATTGGGCCTATAAAGGTCAAATGTTGTGGGTACCGCATAATTCTTATAGGATACAACTCTTGTACTTTGCTCGTAGCTCTTATTTACCATTATATCTCCATGTAGGTTACATTCGGACAAAAATTTGCGTACTCAAAGGTCGCTTCAAAGATCTGCCAGCCGCTGTTAGGATTTATTAGATACTCTTCAAGCTTGAGAGGTGATTTCGGTCCCAATGTGATTAGCTTGGGTTTCATCAGTAACTTCGGTATCTTTTGCGATGTACTTGGAAAGGTGTTTGATGATTAACTCCACTTCGGGTATACTCTTTACGAATGGCAGGTCCATGATTGAGCATTCGGTGGACTTCAACAGATCCGTGAAGGTGACAACTATACCCCAGCAATGAGGCTTGTTTGTGACAAGACGTTCCAACAAGGTACGAATTATAATTTCTTGGATCTCTGCCTTTGCTTCGCCCCAATTTTCAGCGAAGAAGAAGTTCTTGAGAACATAATTGAACCAATGTGTGTGGGCGTTTGGATACCTCAGCTGGTTAGCGATTGCCTGAACTACATGGAACCTCACTTCAGTAGTACCCTCACTCAGAAGGTTGGCTAGCAGGGTGTAATAAGACGATTTTGTGTTGAAAATGGCTGTCGCAGTTGTTTTGTGTTTCTCAAGAGCAGCTTCCACGCCGACATGTAAGACTATCGCATTAATGAGTTTCACATCAACAGACACTGTATCATAGCCGATACCATTGTCTCTTTCGAATTCGGACCTAAAAACGTTTGAAGAGATCGTTCTTGATAATGAAGCGCTTGGAATCCGTAGGTAATTGTCAACAGGCTTTTTGAGGCTTTTCAAATCTTGAACCGGATCGTAGAAGATACTAGGGGCTTCATGGCTTATTTCAATGTCATCAATGGATAGGTTGGGATCATATGGGTTAGGAACCGATAAGCCTTTAGGGAAGGCGCTGAGGATGATGTTACGCAACTGCATGTAAACGTGGGGTAAGTTGTTTAACAGTTCATAATGGTTCTCAACAAGGAAATTGGGTTCATCATTAGCTACTGCTAAGAAAACCCTTAGGGCTCCCTTATAAACCACTGAAACGGCATCCGACACATCTCTCTTCTTCGTATATTGAGCCATAAACTTCAGAAGATCAGTGAAGAGCAGAACCAGACTAGGCCAGCCAGTCTTATTTGGTAGCCTTAACATTTTAGGCAAGAACATTCTATGCGAGATGAGAGTAATCCAGGCAAAAGAAAATCCAGGGAATGCAATTGGCTGATAGGCATGTAGAAACGATGCGAATATTGTGTAAAAATCGTTTTCGAATTCGACTAACTGTGCTCTACATTGTTGATCTTGAATTTTGACAAATTTGTGAGCACTTATATTTTCCCATTCGCAGAACAAACTAGAGAAGAGTCTGAAGTAAGGTCTCTCGTTGAAACTGTTGCCATTGTGACCTTGATCCTCTGAGAACGTCATAGTTATCACTGAGAAAATCAACCTGAAGTACTCAGCTCTAC
>JAKTSC010000070.1:0-47951 GCA_030580015.1 Lachancea waltii | reverse complement strand
TCTGACATTATGCAATTTGTACTATCACACATGGATAGACGGTCTAGATCTGACACATTTTGTGTGCCTGATCATCATGCTCAGTTCCGAAAGCGCACACACCTCATTAACTCAACTTCATTATTCAATAGTCTCTTTAGCAAGCCCCGGCGATAACAAATGTCACTTTTGACGTCAGATATCCCCAGTGGCCGCCCGGCGGCTAATATTCCCAAAGCAGTAAATTTCACTTTTGTGTCACCGCCCACCCCTTATCTGTTGCAACTTTTGAAATAAACCCCGCAAAGGTATAAATACAAGGCGTTCGGGAACTCGAACTGCTGTCCTCCGGAAAACAAATTAGTAGCTTTGTCAATAACTCAGAAGAGATATATAGTGTCTTTTGAACCACAAAGTAAAACACAATAGTACTGGATTTTCTCACAAACAGCAATGAATGCATTCTGAAAGCTAGAGTGAATGGCTATTGCCAGCCAGTTGACGCCTTTCTGGCTATATTATTCTGAATGATGAACCAGTGAATATGACTGTCATTTTTCACGAAGAAATTAGGGCAAATTGTGAAATTGTGATGTCATGAGATACGAATAAAATTTTTAAGACTGGAAGTGGACAAAAAAAAATTGGAAAAGCTTGCAAAGGTCAAAAAGGCAGGTATACATCGCCATCTTGCTGCAAGAGTGCAAATAACCGCCGCTTAATACCCAGATAGCATGTCGGAAGTATCAGTTCCAGCCACGCAAGTGCTGGAGAACCCGGACGGGACTAAAACCATCATCTCGTATCGCATCGAGAACGGAAAGAAGCTCAAGGTGACACAGAAGGTGCGCGAGATCAAGGTGACAGAAAAAGTGAACAAGTCGGTGGCTTCCAGAAAACACTGGAAGAAGTTCGGTGCGGAGGCCAACTCGGCACCTGGGCCCGACTATTCTACCACTCAGCTCGGCGAAGAGTTGGTGCTAAGGCTGGGTACCTCGTGGAAGAAGATAGAAGAGGAAGAGGAGAAGAAGGCCAAGGAGGCCAAGGGTGGTGAGAAGCTCATCACCTGTAGAAGCTGTGGTGGTAACCATTACACCATGCACTGTCCTTTCAAGGACTCGCTGGGCGATGCCTCCGCTGCTGCTGCTACTGGCGTTTCCTCCGACCCTGCTGTGGAAAGTGACGCGGCTTCAGGCGCTCTCGAAACTGGTAGCATTGTTGGTGGCAAGTATGTGCCTCCTTCGCGCCGTGTTGGTGCCAGAGATCCTTCTTCCAACAACAACTTCGACGCTTACAAGGACCAAAGAGAGCGTGATGACGCCAAGACCATCAAGATCATGCAATTGAACGAAAATGCCGACGAAAACACTCTCAGATATGAACTGTTATTCCCATTCGGAAGAATACCTAAGGTCGTGGTTGTTAGGAATAGGGAAACCGGCAGGTCCAGAGGTATTGCATATGTTACGTTCGAAACTGAAGAGATCGCCGAGACCGCTCTCAACTTTTTGAATGGCAGAGGTTTCATGAACTTGATTCTGAACGCGGACTGGTCCAAGCCCAAGGTCAAGGAGTAGATTCCCTTAGCCCTTCTCCGTCGTCATGTAAATGCTTTGCAAGCCATAATCTGTACCATATACGTGTTACATAAACGATTTACTTCAAGTACGTTTGTTTTTTCCAGTTGTGTGTAGCTTCATCAACTACACTTATTGAGTATCTAGAATGGCAAAGTTTGACAAGACAGTTACCTTTTTCAAGCCTCAACGCATAACTGGGACTCATCATGCCATTGTGTTTATCCATGGCGGCGCTTGGATCGACAAAAACAACACCCCAAATGACTTTGCCGAATTATCACAGCATATTCTAAACCTGACCAATGCGCATCCATCCTTCTCGATGTATGCTATTGAGTACCGTCTTTCCCCTGAAGCCAAGCACCCCGACCACATAGTAGATGTCATTGATAACTTGGCCCAGTTGATTGCCCAGGAACATATTGAAGAGCTCACCATTCTGGGGCATTCTGTTGGTGCAACGTTAGCCTGGCAGTTACTGAGCTCTACGCCTTGTCTCGAGAAACTAAACACTCATATTTCGGCTGACAAGTATCAGAATCTAAGAAACGTATTGAGAAGGTGCTACTTAGTGGATGGTATTTATTCTTTAACTCACTTGTTAGAAGAATACCCAAGCTATGATTACTTTATATCGCAAGCGTTCTTGACTGTGCAAGATTATGACGACCCCAGAAGCTCGACATTAATCATTCCTTCAAATCTCGAGATTCATGTCATTCACTCTTACGAAGATGAATTACTGTCTCCACGACAGAGTAACTATCTTTGCCAAGTGCTCCAGGATCACAAACAGCCATATTACTGCAATTGGGACCACTTTGGGAAACACAATGACGTTTATAGTAGCACAAAATTAGCACAGTATATTCTATACACAATGCGCTGAGAACTGCTGCTAATGCATTTACTTCTTTAACTATTAAAGTAGATTATCGATGACGGTTTCGGACTAAACCCAAATACCTCTGCCACGCTCTTCAATTTTCTTGCCCAGGCTGGAAACCTCATCGTTCCATTCCACTAGTCTCTGCTTCATCTTATTGATCTGATCGCCATTGATGATCCGTGGCTGTACCCAAGAAACAGTTACTAATTCGTTAATTTGATCAATGGAACCCTTTAATAGTCCTAGACTTATGCTTCTCATGACCAGGTGTTCCACGTTGTCTTTAGGTAAGTGAGTTGCTGTTGCAATATCTTGAAAAGTCAATGTTCTAATATTCTTCACAAAGACACTTTCTACTAAAGTCATTAAGCATATCTTTTGTCTCAAGAACGACTCATGCGCAGATAGTACTGGGACATGAGGCACGCGTTCTTGAGAGAGTTTATCAAATTGCTCGAAGTCCCCATTTGACAATGTGTTCAAAAACTGGGAAAGCCACTCATATTCTGGATCTGACGAGATACTTTCCATGATTGGATGGTTCAGTAATTCACCCAGATTGTAGATCTTGTCCCCTAGCAAAGCAGCTATGCATAAATTGTAGGCCAATTCCTGACGTTTGCTATGTGACAACTCATGCGAGGGCTGCAATGTCTCAGCAGTAGACAAATACAGCAAGCTTGTGTAGTAAAAATTGTTGAAATCCTTCTTTGCCTGATAGTATTGTGCACTAGTGGAGTAGAAAGCACTGGTGACTTGAAGCGGTAGGGAGTCCTGAACTTCAAGCGTTTGTTCGATCGAGTCCAAAGAGTCTCTCGCCTTGACCAAATCTCCCTGAGTCAGATATATTCTTGCGATCTCGACGTCTATTAGTAGAATCCCATTGTAGTGCGATTTCAGACCATCGTTTCTCTGCTTCTTCTCATCCATTTCTTTGAATGTTTTCTGCAGGTCTCCCAGATAGTCTAAGGCCTCCTGTGTATCATTACTGCCCTTAAGGGAAAGCAGCAGGAAGTTGGTCAACTTCAATTGGTTGATTTTGTCTTGAAACTTCGACACAAACGTATCGTAAACTCTCAATCTGAGGGGTGCGGATCTTTCATCCTGGTAGAAGGTGTCCAACCTCTCTGTAAGTTGATGCCATAGCTTTTGTTCGTAATAATCCTCAAACTCGTAAAATAGTCCAGCTAATTCAGGGTCGGCCTCAGACCTCAAAGTACTGATGATAGTGTCAAGATCGTGTGACATTGCAGATTCTAGCAAAGGTTAATGGACCGAGTATTGCCGCGAATATGCTAACTAGAGTTGGATATTAAGGTGGCAAAATTGTAACGCCTGTTCAACTTTATCAACTTTAGAGGAGAAAAACCTTCGTACTTAGTTATATGCTTGGATGATGGGCTCCGTGTAGTCACAATTAGCAGCTAACCAGGAATAAGAGATCTCATGAGACTTGTATCTGGTCAACCATTGCCCTAGCATTCTGCCAAGCTGCCAATGAGTCCTTGAGCCACACAAGAAGAACATGAGCGAATGATTTGAAGATCAAGGCGAATCTATCACTGAGATAGGAAAGTAAACGTTGTAAGCTGTTCGATACCGAGGTGTTGACCTGATAAATATCCTTCGAGATTAACTTAAAGCATTCATTGAGCTTCTGGAGCTCTTGCGTTAATTTCATAATCTCTTCTTTGCGTTGATCGTCATTAAGCAAGTGAGGCTCTAATTCCCGATTGGTCGACGTGGAGCGTGACCGTCGTGAGCCTCTAGCACCCCGTGAGCGCTTGGACTTGAAAAGGTCCGTCCACCCATTGGCGCCAGGCTCTTTTGCTTGGATTTGTGGGTTTGAAGGTAACGGACTAATCGAGCCAGGTGGTACCGCAGGACCGGCAGTGACAGAGTTTTGGCTGTCCATATTTCTGACAGCCTGCGCAACGGTGGGAGACTGTTCAGCATTCTTCCGCAGTGCTTCCTCCAATCTTGCCATTTGTTCTTGAGCATTCTCTAAGTCCTTTATCCGGGCTCTCCTTCTTTTGATGGTAGAATCGACTATGCGGTACTGAACCATTTTCAGATCACGAAAGTGCAAGACGGTCCGTGCTTCAGCAATGGATTGAATCATTTCGGCAACTGGCTCCTCTATCAAGATCATAATCTGTTCGGATACAATTTCGGTGCTCACATAGTTTACGTCAATTGCTTGCCCCACTTTCTCAATGCCTTTTGAAAGCTCGTCAATCTTTTGCATATTTTCTCGTACTGTTAAAACGTTTCCTTCAAGACTGAAAGCGTTATAATAAGCACCAAGTTCAGCTAGTGCAGAGGCCAAACCCTGAAAATGTGTCCTGTTTTGCTTCGAGTTTTTCTCGAGAGGAAGCAGTACCTTTTCGAACTTTTTGAGTATGCTTTCGTAGGTCTTGAATGATTCCTCGAGTTCCCAAGCCTCACCATTGGCATCATATCCCTCCGTGGCAATATTAGTAGAAGCAGGACTGGGTAGTAACAGATGTAGAGGGCTAGGCTTAGTTGGTTGCAACGGTGGAGCAAGAAGATTATTTGCAGGTATAATTGAGATAGGAGGAAGGTTGATGACATTTCTCCATATATGCTCTGGATCCAAAAACTTGGAAAACACGATATGCTCTCTTATCTCCGAAACAGCGTAACAATTGCTCAAAAATAATGAAAGTAGCCTTTTCCTTCGTTCTATAATCCGGATATCCTTCTCAGCGCTCAGTGGGTTCAGAAAATACCGAATAAGAGGATGTTTCGATGGGATAGGCGGAACTATGACGGTTGGTAAAAGACGGTGTAAAGCATGCCTGAGAGTGTCAAACTCGGAATACCGCCTCACTACGTGCTTGCCAGCAAACTCGATGGTATATCCTATTGCGTATTTCCCGTATGCGTCTCTGAAATGGCCCGCATCTACTATCTTTACCTTCTGTTCTTGATTAGGTGTTGCAAACGATGGGATACGGCCTGCGTCCTGCGATCGGCTTGCCTCCACGCTAAAATCTCCGTGGTCATCTTGAACTGCCATTATTGAATCATCTTGTGTAACATCTACTTTGCAGACTGATTCGCCAAATAACTGTGTCATTAGCTCATCCCTTGTTTCATTCTTCTCTTGAATGTTTGTGAGCGCACTTGCAGGGAGAAAGTCATCTTGCCCTTCAGGTACCGCAGCTATGCCAGACGCATACAAATGGTTCGTTCCAGAGAACGGGTTGTTGTCCTCTTCGTCGCTGTCGTCAAATGCGCTCATTGCCAGCGGCTCTGGTCCCTTTTCTTTAGAAAGTAGAGTTGACATTCAAATTATGTTATGATTATAATTAACTTCAACAATATTGCGTATACAAATCCAAACACACAAGATTACGACCAATGTCATCGCAACGTATGAATTGCTACAACTACAGCCATCGATACTGTATCAGTGAATAACGAATACTAACTTTTAGGTTTTTAGCCATCCTGAAGGCATCTGATATTGTAAGTTGAGATTAAATTCATCATCATTAAGGCTTAGCACTAACAAACCGGGTCTCAAGTCACCGGAGTTGAAGGAAGAGATCTTCGAGATCAGTTTGAAAGCTGTAAAGGAGTTCACTTTGGAAAGAGAAATTGCCGGAGTGGTGAAAAAGGAGCTTGACATTAAGCATGGCAGTACTTGGCATGTAATTGTGGGGAGAAGTTTTGGAAGTTATGTAACGCACGAAAAGGGACACTTTATGTACTACTATGTGGGCCCACTAGCGTTTCTGGTGTTTAAAACTGCGTAATTTAGCAAACAATGAAATATAAACCTTAATTAGACGCTTTTCATGGACAGATCATTAGGCAATGGGAGATATGACTGTAAGGTACAATTGAATTCGGATCGGTCGGTCTCAAGCAATTTTCCGATGTCTGTAGATCTTTCCTTCAATGCCTGGAGCGAGCTGCGTATTTCGGCAGCTTGAGGGTTTTGTATGCTGCTGACGATCCCGCCCAAAGTGTGCCTAAGATTGTCTCGCTCATTGGACGCTTTTGTCCACTGAGCGTAGTAATCCGCAGCCATTTTTCGTTCGCGCTCAATTCGAGCTTCTAGAAACTGGTTTGTGAGTTTTATCTTTTCCATTTGTTCGCGTACCAGCCGCTGATCTCCAGCCTGTGACAAGGCGTTTTGTAGCTCATCCAGCTGTTCGCGCATAGCAACCATTTGCTCTTTCCCATCAAGAGACTCTTGTGCGTTCAACTGGGCACAGGTTTTGACATTCCGGGCAAGCGTGGCGTACCGTAACGTCGAAAGGGTCTCCTCATAATCACAAGGAGATACACAGGCAATCATACAGGTTTTACTGTTCCCGCCCAAACTCTCTTTGAGCACCCACGTTAGTGCTGCATCTCTATATGGTATCAATTTAGGTTGTTTCCGCTTTGCTAGCATTGAAATGACTCTTCCCAAAGTACTCAGTGACTTATTAATGTTCGAGCCTTCTTTTAAGCGGTCACCACTAGTTTTAGCAGCCTTTGCTCTTTCACTTCCAGCCAAGTCGATCAATTTGATACTTGAATGCCGCTCTATAACGTGGCCAAGCGCTGACTTTTCTTTCTGCTTGATGCTTATAGTAAATATAGTATGGCTTCGACTGGAATATTCGTTCACTAGTGTTGAACCCATCATGCGTTTCTCGTTTCCCTGTTTTACATAGTTTAGGATGTCCTCAACACTGCTGACATCAAACTCTCGCAGGCCTTCCACAAATGTGGTTTTATCAGCCCGCTCACGTATCCTGCAACGGCCCGTTCCAAGTAAATCTCGTACAGTTTCGTTGTATATCTCGAGGTAGGAACAGCGGATCTTGAATTGCGTATTGACTTGGTCATCTGAAGACTCGTAGATCTCTCGAACTTCAAATAGCTCCTGACACATTCTTGATACGATTCCAGGGCTCTCTGGCGACCCTGTCATGGTATGAGACTTCCCGGATCCAGTTTGACCATATGCAAAAACGCAGGTATGGTAGCCATCTAAAGCATGCAAGAGATACTCCCTGGAAAGTTGCTCGTATAGTTCTAGTTGATCGGCTTCAATATTCTCCGAATACGCAAAGCATTGATCGAAATGGAAGCTTCTGGTCTCGTTCTTTTGATTGCGATCTTTAACCTGGATTACATTCCCGTCTTCAACTCGAGCTATGATACTTTCATCTACCTCCCGTTCCAACGGTCTCCGAAGCCTTACAGCGACTTTAATGTTGTCAGACATCAAATATCGAGCTACTTCGCAGATGTCCGGTCTGACCTGTGAACAGTATTTGGGCTCCGCGCTTAAGTTTACATTATTGTCTATCTATCTTAGAAAGGCATCTTTTCGATCAATCGAACCGTAGTTGCACGTGAAGGGGAAGGTCCCGCGAGACTTAGAATCGATGGAAATACATCCCAATAGTGTTTTTGAGGCGAAGACTGTCTGATATCCAACGTTGAGGCCCTCAGAAATCGTTTTGATACATTTCGCTCACATTCCATATTAGTTTAGTCAATAGCCGCCGAACAAATCAATATCGTTGTGGACGATAAGAAATAGCTTCAGTGCTATCTCAATAAGTTTACTAAAGACCAAAACCTTGAACGAGCTTTGAACTATCAATGAGATATTTGAGTTTACCATAAGCTCTACATATCTTATGTTTCCCGTCAAACACTAGGGGTTATTAGGCGACAGTTTAATATGTGAATGAAATGACTTTGTAAAAACAGAATAATAATAATGTTGAAATTAAAATAGATACACTTCTCGAAGAAAAGCTATTATGTTTGCATTTGGTTGACTAGAAGAGTTCCTGGGTGCAAGACACTACTCCTGGTCGATATTTTCGGTTTTGACAGTATCTCTGACGTTTACTTTTTCGATATCGCTCTCTTCAGTGGTGGCTACACCTAATTGTGCAATGTCGTAACCGGTACTTTCAAGATATTCCAAAAAGTGGTAGTCCTCTAAAATATTAGCTTCCTGGTCAAGAGGAGGCAAAAGGAAAAACGCAAGGAAGGCTGTGAAGCAGCAAATGGCAGAAACGATCCAGAAGGGAACCTGCAGCTCTCTGTAGCCACCATACTTCTTGATAATAGCAGGGAAAATATAAGTACCGACAAATGCACCGACTTTTCCGATCGCAGCAGCAATACCGTAGTATTGGCCTCTGATTGGAGTAGAACTCGTTTTGGCAGCCAAAACACCAATGTTGTCGCCGACACTAAATTCTCCGAGAGTGGTAAAAATACCAAATACGACTGTGAAAGCAGCAATATGCTGTTTCAATTGGTCAAAACAGCCGGCCATGATGAAGCCAATAGCAGCTTGTAACAGTACTCCGACTGTTAGTGTCACACGAGGACCCCAGAAGTCTGAGAAAATGGCACCCAAGAAGGCACCTGGGATGTAGAACAGATTGAAGACAATGTTCCAACCGAAAGTTTTGGTTAGTGTGGCATCGTCGCCCAGGATACCTTCCAGAATTAGACCTGATAAACTCGAGAAAGAGTATGCGATGAGGTCGTACAGAAACCAGATGATTGAGATGATAGTGAGTCTGAACCAATAGAACTTGAAGATTCTCCAGTAAGGCATACGTTGATTGAATCTAGTGTTCGAGAACTGCTTGCCCTCCTTGTAACGTAGACGCATGAAGAACAGAGAGATTGGAGGTATGGCGCCCAGTCCTAAAGATATCCTCCAAACAGGCTGTAAATGTTTCTCACCGCAGATCTTGAGCATAATCAATGGCACCACAGCGCTGACGACGAAGCCTGCATCAATCATAAAGTTGGTGAACCAACAAAACCACCGATTACGTTTACCCGCTGGCAACGAGTTGGAGGCCTCGGCAGCCGCAGTAGAGCCGGCAGGATACTCAGAGCCAATCCCGATACCTAAGAAAAATCTGTACGCGGTGATAGCCGCGAACAAACCACCAGCTTGGGTCCCTGTGGTACCCACGCCCCAAGCACCAGCCCCCAATACCGTGAATAGAATCAAGATCGACGTTCCCACGATCATGGCGAATTTTCTCGAGTAAGTGTCTGAGATATACCCGAACGAAAGCTGGCCCACGACGGTACCTGCAAATGCAATCGAAGACACGTTTTGGATCGCATGCGATTCAGTGTATTGGTCTTTGTAAATCATCGACAAACATACATTCATCGTACTGATGGAATTGTTGATGTAACCATCTGAAAAAAGACCTGCGCCTGTGGTGGCAATAGCCCAATAATTGTTACGTTTCGTGTCAGCCACAAATTTAGCCTTTTCGCCCGTGCCATTCGCATCTTCGTGAGATTCCAAAGACTTGTGGGATGCATCTGAAACTTGCGTTTCTATAGATTCTACTGGTGTTTTGCCCCAGGTCACTTCCTTCTTGACTTTAGGAATCCATCCCACTGTCAAATCCTTCACAGAGCGTGGTAGGTCCCTGATAATAGGAGAGTCGATGTGTCTCTGTTCCATCTGAGGATCTCTTGTGTTTTTGCTGAGATAAGGTAAAAACTCGAAGTCAAGCTCTATCTCGAAGAAAGTAGAAACTCAGAACTCTTGATTGCTCGGAAACTATGTCTTAAAACCGACAACATCATTTAGATCAACCTTCAGGATTCGCACATGCCCTGGCTCTTATATAACTCCGGAACTTGCCAAGATTGCATCCAATATTCACATGCGAACCAATTTTTTTCGATGCATCCTAAGAAGAATAGAACAAGCGATGAGATGGAAGAAAATTATGAATTCGAGGCCATGTGGGTCAAAAATTTGAGAGCTTAGGGTTAATTTGAGTGCTTAAATGGAGTGTTCTCTCTAATACGTAATTGCATACAAGGGTGAGTAAGAGCGTAAGTTGTCTAGGTCAAGATGGGTCAAGGGTCTTTTTAGTCTTGGGTAGTATGTTGGACAGAGTGAGATTTGGGAAGAATGTCCCGAATTATAAAGTTCAACAGTCAAGTATGCGAATATATACAGTAGTGAGGATTTATGTGGCCTTACAGGTGTCAGATCTGTGGGTGTTTGGTCCCTTTTTATTCTTTTTTTTTTTCTTTATTTTGGTAATTTAATAGGCTTCGTGGGTGGAGGAACGACGAGGCAGCGGGAATCTTAACTTTAATTTTCGGGCTTTCTGGCCACGAAAAGCATCATTGGGGTGAAAAGTTTGTGTCTGCCACCAGCAACAAGTCCTACGGCAGCCTCTTCGAGAGCTAGAGTGACATCGCGAGAACCTTTAGGAGCAATACCGACCTTTTCCATAATAGTAACCATGGTGGTGGTAAACTTACGGCCAATAAACGAGGTACGGAAGAAAGTTCCAAGGTCAGCTAGAGTCTGGACGTACTTCCATTCACCGGTCAAGGGGTAGTACCATGGAATGGGGTCTTCGTTATCAGCGAGATCTTGGTCGTGCAAAATTTCGAAACCAACGGTCTTGAGCGCATCACGAGCAACCTGGGCTGGGAACATCTTGGGGATACCATCACCAAGTTCGATCTCGTAAGCAATTTTACGGTGTTCTGGGTTGGTTTCGTCGTATTTGTCGGTCATGACCCATTCGTAGACGGCGAAAACACCACCGGGTTTTAGAACCTTGTAAATTTGGCCGTAGACACCCTCGAGCTTGGGTGCGTGGCAGGTAGCCTCGATGGCGTAAACCTTGTCGAATGTAGCAGGCTCGAACTGCATATCCATGAAGTCACCCTTGACGAAATCGAGCTGGTCGGCCAGCTTGTATTTGTTGGCGTAGTACTTGGCCTTGGCGATCTGGTAGTCGTTGTTGTTGAGACCAATGATGTTGGCGCCTGTGAAACGAGCGATTTCGCGGGCGGGACCACCGACACCGCAACCCACGTCTAGCACGAGATCGCCGGCCTTGATGCCAGCCTTGTAGGCCAGGTAGTGCTCGTGACGAGCAACACTAGCACTGAAACTCTCACCTTTGTAGAAACGACTGAAGTGGAACGACGATCCCCATCCGTACTCGTAAAAGTCGGTCACCACATTGTAGTAGGAGTGTGTGGCTTCATTGTAGTCCTCTAAACGGCGCTGCTCGGCCTCGGAGTCAGTCTTACCGTCCCAGTGACGCAAGTACTTGGTAACAGCTTCCTGTTGTGCGCTTTTGTTCTTGGAGAGTAGCGCTTGAAGGCCAGATTTTGAACCGATTTCCTCACCATGCAGTTCTTTTGTGAATTGAGCCTGTCTATTTCTGAGTTCCTGAGATTCGTCGGACATTTTGTTGGATAATTGAGATCTGGACGGTGCGACAAAGGTGGGCTGGCGGGAGTTTTAGTCCAAGGGTGCTGTGCTGTGCTTGCTACTTTTTATACGTATCACTCGTTTACGGGAACTTTTTCGAGGCCGATGATTAAAATTTCAATGAGCGGAAGGCTAAACGAGGAAACAGAAAAGCGGTGAGATTAAACGTGGGAGAGATTTCGATCGAGTCGAGGGAGGCTTAAGAATGTAGAGAATTGAGGAGAGTGGAGGAGTAGTGTTGAGGAGTGGGAGAGTGGTTTAAAATTAGAAATTGGTGTGCTGTAGGGTATCTTGGTGCTGGAGAAGGATGTGATCACGTGATGATGTATTATGATGTTGAGTAATTTCATACGTGGAGTAGAAGACAACGGAAGTACGAGGAGATTGCCACGTGATTGATGTATACGGATAGGTCTAAAGGCTCGCGATTGACACAATGTATTCATTTGGCTGAACTGATTCGAGCCAGAGAATCGTCGTTTGAGAAAACGCTTCAATCGCAAGATTCTTCATCTGTACTGTCATTTCTGAACTGAAGATCATTAAATACGGTTTGGATTTGTGAGTGGAGAGAGATATTCGTGATTTGTCCCATAACTGAAATAGGGCTATTCGACTGGGTATGTGGGATATATGTTTGGGATTGGTGAAGCTAGAAGAACGGTTTTGAAGGGATCGTGGTGGTAATTGTTGAGAAGTTCTTGAGCGCCTACAGCGTCTGATGAGTGTACTGACAATTCTGGAGAAGTTCTTGAGCTCCTACAGCGTCTGATGAGTGTACTGTCAAATCTGGAGAAGTTATCGATGAGTGATGGTGTATGTGTGTAATGACATTTTAGTACAAAGGTATCTGACCCTGGCGTAGGTCGCCTTTGGCCCAAGAACTCCACCGATTGAAAAAGGACTATCATCAACAAATTGACAAACAGAGTCTAGCTGCCGAATCTACCGAGATACGCATTCCTGTAAATTCGGTGGCTGGGTTCTCCATGGTAAGGTGTGTATTATGTAGATGGATGTAAATTTCTCTCCGTGGTTCATTTTGTCCAAGAAAAAAACCCTGTTCCGGGATCAAATGGTATTTGTACAAGATCTTGTACCGAGACCCCGTGGAAGACAAAAACTTCCCCAATGGTGTGATTCTTCATAATGTAAAGACATTGTCATATCCTGACTCTTGACCAGACATCGCCCACCTCTTTCTTCACTGTTGTATAAGAACAATATTCCAGATCACTCTGTACTAGTGTGTCACTTTGCAGTTTGTACTAGCTTACATCATATGGTCTAGATCTGACAACCTCATTGATCAGCAATAATTGATCAACTCTATTTTGCCTTGCGCGCCCTTGCACCTTATATCTCGGAAATCTGGCATATTACTATGCGTAGAGTATTCGGGTAGTCAACAGTGTCAACGGTGAAGATACAATCTTTGATAGGTATTTGACGAATGTTATGTGATACAAAAGCTGGTGGATTCAAAGTTTTATATGCTGACATAATCATCTACTTGAACTTTAAGTCGTTCACGAGAGCCTTTGCTCGCCTATTTCCACGAAATAGTTATCCCATGCCTTTACAAATTGACTTCTTCGGCAGTATATCTTTAGCGTGATGCACCCATTATCTGTTTCTTTGCATATCCCGTTCATCGTTCTTACACCACACACCAAAAACCAACCTAACAGTCCTATACTTTAAAATCAGCATCTAGTAACAGTATACGAAAAGAAAGAGACACACATAAGAGGGAGCCCCAGTTACTCGATAATGTATCGTTTAATGGTCAAGAGTGATATAATCTAAGGTGCCGACGAATAAGAAAATACGCAATCACTTTTACCACCTTCTCGCGATCATTTTCTGAGGAGCATGTAGTTTGTAGCATGTAGTATGTAGCTTGTAGCATGTAGCTTGTAGCACGCTGGTTAAAACATCCTCGGTGTGAATATCTTAAGACAAGGAGCCTGTCACTATAATAAACAACTCCAGACATTGCACAGAAGTCTTCTCAACTACTTCTCCACCCATCATGTGACACAAAACAAGACTTAAATTCCAATCTACACTCTCCTCTCACATCAAGAGCCTTGTTGGCGCAATCGGTAGCGCGTATGACTCTTAATCATAAGGTTAGGGGTTCGAGCCCCCTACAGGGCTTCTTTTTTGCCACCGCAATCCACGTGACACAAATATCACGTGACTCTCGGATAACCTCCTCTTTTCTTTTTTTGTCTAGCCTTTTCCCAGCTCATCGCAGCTCTCTTGGCACTCTCATTTACCAAAAAAACGATGCGAACTAACTCATCTTTAAACCCTTCAACTACCATAGCTCACCCACCATCTACGCCTCTCATCAACGTCGTCAATTTACTCTAAAATTTGTATATACAGCTGACTATCTTCTCTTCTCTTCTCTTCTCTTCTCATCGTAAGTCACTATTGTCACTATTGACTCAATTTTTATAATCTTTCTTTCCCTTACATTTGTGCTTACCAACACACATTTGCCACCCACAACACCTTTCCCTACAAACAGTGTAGGTCCAAGAGCCATTATCTGAGTACACAGTCGCGCCTGTCCAAATACAACAGCAGCGCAAGTTTGTTGATTCAAAACTGGGTCTTTTGTTTACTCGTCCACGTATCGAAGACTTTAAACTCTTTACTCGCCACTTTACCCCCCAGTTTCGCATTTAGAAACTCTACAAGTGCCTTCAGAGCGCCATGACCACCGTCAAGCGCGAACTTGAGACGCCAACGGCAGCCGAGGAGCTGCACAAGCGCAAGGGCTCAAAGCCAGGCCGCAAACCGCTAGACACAGAAGCCAAGAATAAACGCACAGCCCAGAATCGTGCCGCCCAGCGCGCCTTCCGTGAACGGAAGGAGCGCAAGATGCGCGAGCTGGAAGAACAGGTGGAGCGGCTGGAACGTGTACGAGAGCAGAGTGAGCTCGAGTCCGAGTTCCTGCGCTCCCAGCTTCAAAAACTGCTTGCAGAGATTCAAAAATACCGGCCTCGTCAGTCCTCCGACTCCCAGGTACTCAACTTTCTGGCAAAGGCCGAGGAGCGCCGCAAGTCTTCACAGGAGGCAGCAGCAGCCGCTGCCGCGGCTGCTACTACCGCCGCCACGACTACTGGTGACTCTGCCAGCCGCCATAGCAGCGATTCCCTCAGTAATAGCAGGAGTAGAAGCACAAGCATAACTGCACAAGATGGCACAGGCGTCCCTTCGCATCTTCGCGGCAGTAGCAACTCCAGCCCCGCCGACCCAGACGAGGCTGCCAAGATTAACGCCAATGTTCAGCGAAAGATGAATTTTACCTTTGCTTATGCTAAGGATCCCACCACGTCCACGGGTAATGCGAACCACTCCTCTACTTCCGGCTCTGCCGCTTTCCCTTCCCCTTCCGGCAGCGTTTCCACCTCTTCTTCTCACAATCGGCCTTTTTCTCTCAGTAGCAATACCCCACGCACCTCATCCGGGTCTTTGGACTTCTTGGGCTACAACTCCAACAATAATCAAAGCTTACCTAAATTCGTGCCCTCGGAGCCCGCCAAGACAGAGTTTGACTTCAACTCTCATTTCGACGAGCAGGTCTCGGAGTTTTGCACCCGTATGAATGAAGTGTGTGGCACGCGCGAATGCCCGGTTGCGCCTGCGCTTCCGCCATCTACCGCTATGGCACATACTACTCCGTCTTCCGCACAACCTCAACCAGACTCTCTGACGCGGCGTCCCTCACAAGAACTCTCTGAAAAGCACCTGCAAAACCAACTTTCTCCACAGGCCGCTTCAAGTGTCTGGGATACGCCACAATTCGGTCATTCGGGCTTTGGCTCCGATCTCGAAGACCCAACTAACCGTTGGATGTTTGCAGGATTTAATGCCGCTACCGAAGGCGGTGTAATACGAACCACATCCGCCACCGCAGACTCTCTACCCTTCATTGACACATCCATGGCTTTCCCCACGGACCCACAAGAGGATCTTCTCGCTCCAAATCCAGACGATGTTCTAGACCAGTTTTTCGAAGAGGATCCTATAGTATCACAGCTCACTACTGAAGAAAGTGCTTATGATCAGTTCAAGTCACCACCGTACGCACCCTACGACATGTCAAAAACATCCGCCTCTGCAAGCTCCAATGACTCTGCAAACTCCTCGGCTGATTCGAATGCCTCTACCGCGCTCACTGATCCCAACTACACCACCTACAAACCAGGTGCACCTACACCAGCAACCTCAACTGCAATGGCAGCAACTACATTTTTGTCAGAGGATGCCGTTGTGCCCGCTCGCGACGGTACGCTTCTCAAATGCTCTGAAGTATGGGACCGTATCACGTCACATCCAAAGTATTCCGATATCGACATTGATGGCCTGTGTCTGGAACTTCGTACTAAGGCCAAGTGTTCTGAAAAAGGTGTCGTGGTAAATATAGATGACGTGCAACGCGCGCTAACAAAGCATATGTCGTAATCTGCGTGAACTTTGGTTAGTTGTTATTTTTTTTTTTTTTTTTTTGGAATGAGTGAACTTTTGATGTAACGCTAGAATTTGGTTCAAATGGGGATGTAAATGACAGAGCAAACCCTACACTTAGAGAGTAGTGCTTCTCAGCTGTGATTTCAAAATACTTGTCTATCTCTAAAAATACTACGTAAATAATAAAATGGAATGGTTAAATATGTGCAATAATCAAGGGTCCAGTAACCGGACTCGACACTTTTTGATTTGAATATCCAAAGCTACGGCCTGTGAAGCCTAATGGAGCTTCATGCTCTATCGCAAGTGAATCTCCGGTTACCTGCTCATCAATAAGACCCTATCTGGATTCGTCATTGGGTCTGAAATAATAGGTAGGATCACTAGATCTTTTTTGGTGCATAAACCATATGAATATGTGCACGCCAATGGCTACTGAATTCCCGCTTCGTTCTCAAAGTCTACATAGCAAAATATGCGTTTTACAGTCCTACACATATACAACTACAACTCTTAAACGCGATGCTCATTAAAATGTTCATTGCATCATCCTGTTGTCAGTTTTGGGCCGTTTTTTTTTGGCTGAAATTCGTGGCTACGTTTCAGAATACTATAAAACCTAATTCAATCAGATAAACTACCTTTTACGATTCCCAACAGAAAGTTATCCTTTGAGATACTTGCTTGATTCTGTCATTTGAATCATCAGTATTTTTTTTATTTTGGAAATTGTTGTGGGGAAATTGCATAGGGGGAAAACGATCGTCCTGTAGCTAATGGACACTTTCATGAAAAATCAGTTCGAGTAAAAAGAGGGAATAAGACCGGATTGAAGATTAAAACGGTTATCAATAAGCCAGGTTATTGCAGGTCTAAAGGCATTGTATACAGTTCAAGCTTTATTGTACTCTGGCTTCTTTTTATAAGGATCACAAAGACAAGAAGAATAGCATCGCAGCTGGAATTGTTGAATTATCATTAGTAGGTGGAAATCGCAACCATTTTTGAGAGGATCATGGGTAACAATCCATCAACTGCAAATATGCAGAACAGGCGTGTGAGCCAGTTGGTCAACGACTCACGGGGGCGCCAGGACTCCATCACGTCACAGCTGTTTCCAAGTAGAACTACAGGCAGAAATCCTGAGGAAAAAAAGGGCTGGAAATCCAGAGTACTTCACGGCAAACGTGCGGGGACTACGTCGCCGTCATCGGCGCCATCTCCTTTCAGGAAAGATTACTCACTGGACTCGGCAAGCGAAACAGCGTCCTACAACTTTAAGAAAAGTGCTTCTGGCAATCCTGCACCTCCTATGTGCATTGCAGCGCATGCCAGTGCAGAAGATTCATCGTCTTTGTTACTGAGAGATCACCTGGCAGAATTATCGCTGCAAAACTCGGAAAGTCAGGCCCATGTAGCGGCAAGCCCTGCTCCACTTTTGCAAAGCCCTGGTCCTTCATCTCCAGTGGTTCAGTCCACTAAGCAAGAAGCGCTTTTTGAACAGTTGTCTAGTATGACGTCGTTAAAGAAAATGCTTGTTGAAGGAAGGATAGGTGACCAGATTAACGCACCGCCTTCATCAATCGACATTCCTCGAAGGCCTAGTGTTGCAGTATCCGATACGTATATGTCAGACGACGGAGACGATGAAGAATCCCTCTTGCAAGGTGTTAATGACGTCGTTATCAACAACTCTATGTTAGAGAACGCTATGAAGCGAAAGCGCAGTTCCAGGAAAAACAAGGCCTTGGGCGCTTCCTGCAGCTCACGAGAAACTATGCCCCATTCCGGTCTAAAGAAACTTAAGCCTCTGGAACCCGCAAGCGACAGAATCAACCTTCCCAGCTTCTCCGCTATGCATGCTAGACCCACAGAAAACGATTACGATCCAGATTCTGCGGCGGTACCAAGGCTTGTACCCGATACTTTCGATCGTATTGGGTCTTTTGAAAATGGAACCGTCGAGCATTATGAAGGTACAAATCAAAGTGATTTTAGCTCTCAAGGCGTCAACTCTTCTGACTCAGGAAGTTCCGACGACACTAATAGTTCTATTCAAGACACCCACGTCATATTAAAATGGAAGGATAATATTGTAGATCCCAAGTCTTGCAAGATGTCGATTGTTAGCAAAGACATATCCTCTATCTTGGCTCGCGAAAAGGTTTACAAGAAAATACCCATGGTTTTTGACATGGAGTCAAACTGCTGGATAGCTCCCGATCTTTATTTGCCCGCCGGTGTTTACAAATTTCAGTTCCTAATTAATGGAGAATTACGGCATTCTGAGTTTCTACCAACTGCTACTGATTCTTTTGGCAATTGCGTGAACTGGTTTGAAGTGGTTGCTGGGCACAAAGTAATAGAGCCTTCCAGAGATGTAATCTCCAATGATTTTACTGAAAATCAGGTAGCGATAAGCGCCAATGATCCGTCTGCATCTCCTAGACCTCCAATTCTTTCTGGTAGCTCATCGTTTTCTAATTGGAAAAACTCAGCTAAGCACATCGAGCGTTCTGGCACTCCTTACTCCGATTATACGGGGTTATGCAGTAGAACAGATCTAGCGAAACCCGAATTACGTCACAAAAACACTAGCAGTTACGACCTTCTGGCGCCCGTACCGCGTCCAGTTTATGAATATTCAAATGAGATTCCCGAGTTATTTAAGGCAAATTTTGAAGGAAGTTCCACTCCACCACCATACCAAGAATCAGTACCATCGCAAAACCCAGTCAAGAACCAGCCAAGTTTCCTTCACCGTGTTCAAGACTGTAATCAAGATGTTCTCTTTGCGGATCTGCAAAAAAATGGAGAAATAGACTCTCAAGCTGCGGAAGAAGCGTTTCTTCAACAGTATCCAACCCCGGATCTACCAGTCTATTTAGATTCCTCATTTCTAAACGCAGTTTTTCGTGGATTTCAGGAAAAGAATGACACTAAAAGCAAGTTGAACCATATTGTTCCACACGTTAACCTCAATCACCTTCTCACCAGCAGTATTCGTGATGAAATCATAAGTGTTGGGTGCACGACGAGATACGAGGGAAAATTCATCACGCAAATCATCTACACTCCATGCTATTACGGCAACAAAGAAAAAAGTGGTTAGGCACTGCGACTCTTCACGTCTATGTATAATGACTATCTGTGGGAAACAAATCTACATAAGCAAACAATTTGGCTCGTTCTTTTTCCGTTTCGCTAGTCTCTTTCTCTTGAATTTTTCGACCTTCTTTTTCAGATACAATGCTTCCTCGTCAAAATTACTCAAAGTTTTGAGGATACTGGGCAAAGGTACACTCTTAGATCTCTCCACCGTACTGAGAGAACCTAAAGTAAAAGTTTTGGTTAGACCACTCTTTACGGACGACTTTGACTTTATCTTCATGAGGTTTCCCTCATCATCAAGCCTAGGATCTTCTAAAAATGATGCAGCTGAACTTGTTCTCCTGGAAGTTGAGTCATGGTGAAATGCCCAATCTCCTATACTTTTGATCGTTCTAATCGATCTATGTGCCGTTGATTTGTTTGAATTAGTTCGTGTCGCAGAATATAACTGGAAAACCTCACCATCATCCGTCTTTCCATCTCGCTCATCGTCAAAATAGTCGTCTTCATCGTTGGCTCGGTCTGGACTTCCTTGGGCAGTGGCATAAAACGGGGTGAGGGAGGAACTATTAACGCCCATGCTTAAAAATGAATTCGTATTTGTGAGAGATGGCGTCAGTGTTGTTTGCAACTTGAGGGTATTTTCGGACAGTAAAGAGGTCGACACGGTACGTTCTGGCGATTGGTGAGATGCGCTTGGATAATACTCTTGAGCGTCTATCGCAACCTCATCAGTGACCACTATTAGACTGTAAAACAGAACCTTTGGGAAAAATTTGTTGATCTCCAAGACATCGTGTAATGCAAGTATTTGGAGATTATTCATCGAAAACTTATCATCGTATAGTAGCCAATCATCGTTGACATGTGCTACTGTGGGGTCATTATTGGACTGTCTGACAGCTGTATAGAGTTGGCGAGTGTCAGTTTGTTGAATTAAGATAGATTGCAGTACCAGCCTGAAACGACCAAATTTTTCTGAAATAGAAATTGAGGGGAAAATTGAAGTCATCGAGCTCGATCCTGGCGTGCATTCTGAGTCGTAACTGAGAGAGTTCAGGGAGTGGTCAACACTCGATAACTCAGATATATTGTCTTCATCAGCTGAAAGAGAAGCAGAATCTTCATCCCTCGATGCTATGTGGGCGAGCTCCTCGCCGTCATAAGAAGACACGTCTTCGCTCCGAAGAGACATGCCAGTAGATGGGGTATCTATGTAATCATTTGCAAGTGGGGACCTTTTCACTTCAGAATAGAGTTGCCTTTTTCCAACGGTCCCACGAGGTTTGAATCTTAGCACAATTTCGGATTCCGTGTCATCGCTTTCATCGCTCGAGTTCAAGGACCCAGAGTTTTCTATCCTTAAAGACCTGCTAGATGTGCTTTGTGTTTGAAGTGCAGGATCCTCTTGAGTCACTTTCGAATCACGGATAAATTCAGGAGATAGTGGTATTTCCAAAGAGGATTTCGTCACGTCAGTGCTTGTTTCTCCACTTATAATGCTATATTGGTTGTTGGAAGTCTCTCCAGATAATTCGTTACCATTACAGGCCCCAACTCGTTTAATCCCAAACTCTAAGAAGGATTTATCATTAAAGTTGCTCAGATTGTCACAGATTAAGTAGTGATTTTCGTGGTTATAGCATTTTTCTTGAGTGAGCTTGCGAATCTGAATGTATTGCAAGTCGTCCAGATGGAAATAGTCCCTCAAGAAGTTTTCCAGCAAATTCGTGTTTTCGTGGATCGCGTCAGGAATCGATACCAGCAGTAGTTTCTTATTAAACGGCACCGTCTCCGACATTAATTGCTCATTGAGGAAACGCCGCAAAAGGGCAGATTTCAACTGATTGTTGTTAAGCTCCTCGAAATTCCCATGCCTTAAGTTGCACAAATACCACGACCAAAGCCCGTTCTCATCATTTCCGAAGTAATCGTCGACCTTGACGGAGTTCTCCGGCATCGAACACACCCAACCTAGCACAGGAAATCAAATGGGATGGATTGAAGTCTCAGACGTCTCGAGCAAAAACTTGCGCTCCTACCAAGATGGCTCTTTCTTTAAATCTCGGATCGAGAAGTTTCGCACAAGAAAATTTCGCACAAGAAATACGGCTCAGTGTATTGCAGAGAGGATTTAGTACCTGCCAAAATCAACCAAATATTGGTATCCTCTTGCTGAAACCTTGAATTGAAGTCAAACCGGCTTTTAACCCAGGGTGTCACAGGAGACATTACTGTTGTTGTTAACTTGTTTTCGGATCCTGCTTTTTTATTTCAGCGCTGATGGAAAATACCGCAGCTGGAGGTGCCGGGTAACCAAATTTCACGAAAGAGCTCATCGAATATATCAATATGTCAACCGATGGTGAACCAAGAGACGAGGCTATGGAGATTCCAGAGAGTTTAATGGTAATGATATTTTAGTCGGGGAGTAGAATTTTGGTATTAATTATAAAGTTTCCAAATTTTTTTTGTCGCCAGCTTCGGTCTAAGATTAATTTGTAGTAATTTATGCTCAGCTGGAAATATCGTCTCAAGGCCTGTCCAAAGGAATCCTCGAGACTATGTTAGCGGATTTTGGTCTGTTGAGAAAGTGAAAGATAAGCTAGGGCTGATAGTTGGTTTAAATTTGGATTTTTATAGTACGGAGTTTCTTTCTTCATCAAGTGAACCCTGAAAATCATGAGACCCTGAGACCCTGAGACCCTGAGACCCTTAGATCCGGGGAACTGGACAAGCGTGGAAACTAAGAAGAATTAGAGAATGTATAGAAAATGTATGGCTAACAGCTTCAGTTGATGGCTATTTTTGGTTAATTGATGTGATATTTGTTTTGGTTTGGGCGAGCGTTGATTTGCTTTGATTATTTGATTGATGAAGTCTGGTTTCAAATGCTGCACCTTTCTGGTCTTCGTAAGACACAGACATTGATGAATAGATGTGAAAATGCCAACGTTTTCAGTGTGATAGGTTAGGTGTATACACTGGCGCTGAGAGCGGTATGAAGTCGACCCAAAATGTCAATATATACACTGCACAGATTACAATGCTTTATGCTAGCTTTGAATCATTCCATTTCCATGAACATTGTATCAGTGCACGCTGAGTAGGTGTTTCTAATTACCAAAAGTTTGATAGCATTTAGGCGAATCACTTAATCGTCAGTTGGCCAGGATTTCCCATAGTCAGGAGGTCAGGCTTTTCTGTAAATAATAGTTCCAAACATCTCTCCGTGAACATCACAGCTTAATGAGTACTTCTTGATCCTGGATCAAATCATCGGTATCTAAACAACTCTAGAGTACTGTGATAACATTGAGGGCATCACCCGGTACCAGCAGAAGCATCAGTCGCTATATCAAACACCTCAGACTACTAGTAGGATCAACGATAATGCGATTAATCAGATCACAAACGGTGTAGCTTCCTGCTGTAAGTCCAGATATCTCTCCGATATTGGTGATCCTAAAAGGTCATTTTGTACCATATTGTCATTTCCCAACTTGGCACTGTCAAGCATTTAGAGGCCTCAACAGATACCTGTGTATATACTGTGTATCCTTAATTGGCCAAAGTCTCTCTGAGAATGGCTACGATTATGCAATTAATTGAGCCCCATAGGCTCGGGATGTAAATTAATAAACTTCTGTCTTTCTGCATGCTGAGGGTAAGACGCTACCCTAAAGAGTTCTCCGAGTATATTGGGCCGGATATTCTAATGTTATGCACCTCTTCACGTGTATGGCCTCTTGGCCCAACTTCGTTGACAGTAGAAGATCGCTTGCGACCAGTGCCACCGAAAACGTTTGCGCTATGAAGTGTATCGGCGATTGAACGGCGAAAGCTTGCCCTTTTAGACTTTTCTTTCTCTGATACCGTGACGCTTCTAGTACGTTCGAATGCGCTCTGCTTTTGGGCAGAAGAGCCTCCAACTGACTTCTTATGCTTTCTCAAAGCGGTATGAATGTTCTTGCTCTTCTCCTTTCTCAACCCGGCTGATTTTGAGGCATGATGGGGCCTTACAACTTTGTCACTTCTCAAAAGGTCAGCGGAGTTGAGATTCTTTGCACCTCCGAGCCACGTACTGGAACTTGTTCTGTCTGTTTGAGTACCGCTTCCTGAAGTTACGGCACCATCGACAGACCCGTTTTGGTTGGGGTACATGGCGGGGACATTTCGCAACAGCGTTGAGCTGCCAGTGCCGCGCCTGCCTTCTGATGCAGTTGAATTGGTGCCACTTTGCTCAAAAGAGGATGGCTTTGTGCTAGAATTATGAGGGAGCACCACGCTGGGGAATGTATTAGAACCCGAAGAGCCCCCTCTGAAGCCAGTAATGCCACTGACGCTTGATAACCGCCGATACATTTCTTCGTCCAACTCATCAAACTCACCAATGTGGATATCATTAACATCGTCAGCTTCATCGCCTTCTTCATCTCCTTCTTCATAGTGTTCTTCTCTCTCCCACTCCTCCTCAGTATCGGAATCGACGTTGAAATCTTCTACGTCGTTACTATCCTCGGAGTCTGATTGTGCGATATGGGCTTCTTCTGGGTCCTCCAGAGGTTCTATTTCACTGTAAAAGTAGTCTTCAAGATTTTCATCTCCGCCAGACAGTTGCGCAACCAAGTTAGAACTCTCGCTGGAGAGAGGCGCGTCTTTTACTTCATTGTAATTTGACGGAATCCCCTCACCGGTGGTTTCATGGCCCGAGCTTGTCAAGGCGTCCTGTATATCAGCGCCAGTTATCGCACTCAGTAACTGGTTCATTTTGTAGTATTGTTGGTTGTTATAGCTTTCAATGGTGTCAGTGTTGTTCTCTTCGAATGAAAGCTGTTCTAAATCGGCAAGTGGAAGCTCCACATTTCCGTCCTCATCCACTATAATCTCATCCAAGTCTTGGCCAACTTGTGACAGATGCAAAGCCTCATTATTCACTTCGCCTTCCTTGAACAGTGTTGTAACTGCATTCAGATTCTTATCCTGATCACCTGTATTCGTTGCTTGAAAAGCACCTTGATTCTTTGGGTACACGTCGTCCGTTCTGCCAGCATAGTAAAAGTTTCCATCAGGGCCTACCTGGTATGTCAGCCCTGTACTTCTACTGAAGAAGAGTCCATTTCCAACAGCTAAAAGATCTTCCTCGGATCTGAAGTCATCTGAATTGCTATCACTAGTACTCGACCAAGCACTTCCAGGGTACTTTTCAACATCAGGATGAGGGTCGAAATAACTTTGCAGGGCTTTTTCGTCCACAGACCATTTCTTGTCGGGCAGTGGGTCTTGCTTATTCTTGTTTTTGCTACCGACCAATCCACCGAAAAAGAGTAAACCGAGAAGCACCCAGAGGGCAATCGAAACCAGGAAAACTGGAAGAAAGATGATCAGTTTTTTAGCCACAGAAAAACTCATGTGAAAAAAGTCGAATCCACCGAGAGTTCCTAGGTTTCTATCGTCGGTTGATGCATTTGTACTAGAGCCTGATCCTGAACTGGAAGAGCCAGAATCTCCACCATCTCCTGATGAACCTGAGCCTCCAGATCCATCGCCACTTCCTGAAGAGCCGTCACTATCTACAAGGCCTGTAATAGGAATCTTGGGATCAATTAGCAAAGCCAAAGACTCTTGGGTCGAGTCAGGATTTGAATATAGCATAGATGCACTATTCAATATCATTTTCTGTAGAACATTAACAGCACTGGTCGGGAAATAAACTATTGCCACTGACGCAATATAGTCATTTCCAGAGATAATTAAAGGGATAATGGAGCTCACCACTACTTCCGAGAAATTAGCACTGAAGGCGCCAGTCCTGTTGTGCATTCTATACTGCAGAGCTTGCCCGTCTTCGAAAATGTGGTTTGTCAGTCCATTCTTTAGCTTCCTCTCATCTTCCGACAGATTGGTATTTTCAAGATGTCCATCTCGTGGGAACTCTTTGAAATAGCGCCAGGGCTGACTTTCAGAAACATTAGTTGTACGGTCAAAACGGGAGACAAAAGGGTATCTGAGAACATCTGGGAGGAATCCAAAAATCTGTGCGGAAGCTAGAGGATTCTTTATCAGAAAAGGGTAGTTAAGGGCTTTTTGAAAACCGATTGTAATCTGGGAGTAGTTTGCGGGTATTGAAACGGGCGTCGAGGGGACGATGAATTGAGGAAGAGTTGCAGTTGCGGCAGTATCGAAGGAGGATTGCGTGTTTACGCTTTCTGTCGCTGAAGCGGTAACCAAAAGCGTTGGTAGCCAATCGCTTGATGTACGAGAGCCTGCCACAGATTGCGATGGTTTGGAAAGAAAGGTAGACGTGGGTGCGTCCCCCGATATTACTCCAATTGAAGAGGGGGACTGGGAGCCAGATGTCGAAATGATGGTACGTGTGCCTGAGCCTGTATTACCACCATATTTACTACTGATGAGATTTGATTCAGAGGTGTGAGCCCCATGTAGAGTAGTGGTGGAGTGAGGTGAGGTCAACGAAAGAAGAGTAGTCACAGATACTGAAGCCAAGCTAGCTGTTTCAACTCCTGTAAGAGTCGAACGAGACTCCGTACGGGAAACTCGCCCAGTAGATTGTTCACCGGATCTTGTTACAACCGTGCTCTGAGTGGCAGTCACATCAAAAGAATTAGTAGTGGAAGCTGCCACTCTGGAGCTACTTCTAAGTGTATTAAGTCGCGTGTTACTACCAGTCACCGAGGATACGCTTAAGGTTGCATCTGTCAGTTGAGAACTCTGAGTTGAGTCTGTCAGAAGTACTGCTGAACCGGACTGCTGCAAGCTTTGTGTTGTAGATGCGCGAGAAGTGTAAAAAGAGCCCAATGATTGCGAATTGGCTCCGGATGTGATAAAAGTGTCGGACTTTGATGTTGAACCCAAATGCGAGATCGCCTCGTCCGGTGAAGTAGTAGAAGAAATAGAGCCCGACAATTGTGTGAGATCAGATGCTGATGACAAAAAGAGTGCGGACAGTACTTTAGTTGAGCTCGAAGATGTAGAATGTGTTTCAGGCCCTCTGCTGGTGCTTTCAACGTTGGAAGCATAAGAAGCAGTAGAGTCGGTACTATCATATCTAGTTAGCACGAGTTTCGACGTTGACATGATACTTGATTCCTCAGGGAGTGACTGGGTTATACTTGTAGGCGACAAAACCTTGGTAGTGGTACTTGCCGAGGATTTTGGGTTCAAGATGCTATCATGGGAGCTCGGTACTGCCTCAGATTTTTGAGATCTTGAGGGAGTGGAGGCTAATGTGTAACTTGCTATGCTGGTCAGTATGGTACTAACAGAACTAGTTTTACTCTGGAATAAATCTGTCGAAGTTTCCTCCGTAAGTGAGGTGGGGCCAATGCTTGTCTGCACCCCGGATAGGGGCGAGCTCGTAAATGTAGTCCTGGGACGCGCAGAACTTGGTTGAGTAATAAGGGGAGTTTCACTTTGTTTGAAGCTTTGGCTGGTCAGAACGGCGCTTGACTGGCTATTAAAATCTTGCATCAAGCTTCTTTCCTGAGTGGACCTTGTTGCCGTGAGCGGTGTACTAGTAGTGGTGACCCCTAAAAAGTCCGAGTTCCTGTCATCCTGTGATGAGGTTTTAGTCATAGTGCTTGAAGTAATTTCGGCCGATTCGCTTTTTACAGAATTTGTAGTTGGGAGCTGGGCGTCACTTGAGGTAGAAACCTCAGTTGTAACAGGTATAGTAGTCGAAAAACTCCCAGTACGAGTAAGTAGTTGAGAACTTCTCGTGTAGTCGTGGGGTGTCGAGAGAGGACTACTACCAGTAGCGGCTTGCGCACTACTGGTAGTGATGCTCTCGTCCATGGCTGAACTAGTCGGAGCAGAACCAGGAGCCGTGGTTCGAGAGCTCTTAGTGACGGATTGAGCATCGCTATCAGTAGAGCTCATAAGATTGCTTGAAGTGGCGCTTGGACTTAAGTTTCCACTTGCAACTGAGCCGTCATTACTAGAAAGGCTATCTGTGACCTGAGCGAGACTCTCAGTGGTAGATGGGGTATCACTAGGAGTTGGGCTCTTGGTAGTAGGTTGGAGTGTGCTTGGGGTAGAACTCTCTACAGCTTGAGCATCACTTCGAGTGGAACCCTCAATCGTTGTTGGCGAGCTCGTTTGCGCGGAATTCTCAGTTGTTATTTGAACGCCGCTTGAAGCTGACCTGGAGGTCGAGAGTTCAGTAGATGACCTGCCAGCATTAACACTAGAAGTATCGGGCAAGGTTTGAGTATCACTTGAAGTAAAACTCTCTGTTACACGTTGGGTTGACTGCGTAAGACCCTCGGATATAGAAGTGTCAACGTTATTGGTCTCTGTTGGGGTAGCTCTTGAGCTGGAACTCTCAGTCTTGAGATCAGTAGATGATTTGCCAGTGTTGATACTATAACTATCGATCTTGGATTGGGTATCTTTTGTGCTAGAACGGTCAACTCTTGAGGAAGTGCTGCTTATAATGGAAGTTTCCTTTGTGGCTTGATGGCCACTGGATTTAGTAATATCAGGTGTAGATTGGATACTAGTTGGTGTGAAACTCTCAATTGTGGACTCTGATGAGTCCTGTGTGTCGCGTGAAGTTGAACTCTCAGTTATAAGGTCTGGAGTCGGACTGTCGGTTGTCGACGAGGCATCACTCGTGGTACGTTTCTCATCTGTATATCGAGTACCGCTTGAAGTGGGACTTTTGGTCGCGGTTTGAGTACCAAGAGAAGCAGAGTACTCGGTTACAGATAGAGCACTACTTGGTGTAGCGCTCTCTGTTGTATATCGAGTAGCACTCGGGCTAGGAGCCTCAACTGTGGTTTGAGTATTACTAGGGCTAGAGCTCACATTAGTGGTTTGTGTATTGCTAGGGCTAGAGCTCTCAGTCGTCGTTTGAGCATTACTAGGGCTCGGACTCTCGGTTGTAGATTGAGTGTCATTAGGACTAGGGGTGTCAGTTGTGGTTTGAGTGTCACTAGATTTAGATGTACCAGTTGTGGTTTGAGTATCATCAGCACTAGAGGTCTCAGTTGTGGTTTGAGTATTATCAGCACTAGAGGTCTCAGTTGTGGTTTGAGTGTCACTAGATTTAGATGTACCAGTTGTGGTTTGAGTATCATCAGCACTAGAGGTCTCAGTTGTGGTTTGAGTATTATCAGCACTAGAGGTCTCAGTTGTGGTTTGAGTGTCACTAGATTTAGATGTACCAGTTGTGGTTTGAGTATCATCAGCACTAGAGGTCTCAGTCGTAGTTTGAGTGTTACTCGGGCTAGAGGTCCCAGTAGTGGTTTGTGTATTGCTAGGGCTAGAGCTCTCAGTCGTAGTTTGAGCATTACTAGTACTCGGACTCTCGGTTGTAGATTGGGTGTCGTTGGGACTAGGGGTCTCAGTTGTGGTTTGAGTGTCACTAGAATTAGAGGTACCAGTTGTGGTTTGAGTATCATCAGCACTAGAGGCCTCAGTTGTGGTTTGAGTATTGCTAGGACTAGAGCTCTCGGTCGTGCTTTGAGCATTACTAGGGCTCGGACTCTCAGTCGTGGTTTGAGTATCACTAGGGCTAGAGCTTTCAGTTGTGGATTGTGTATTACTTGGGCTCGGACTCTCGGTTGACGATGAGGCTGTACTGATACTGGTACGCGTAGCTATACCCAAGGAATTCCTCGAGGGGTTTTCACTAGTGGATGGAATGCTACTCTTGGCCTGTGTCACACTTCCTACTATGCCGGAGTCGAAAGCCAGGTCGCTAAACCAATCAGATCCATCGCTACTTCCGTACTTCTCAGCACTTAAGTATAGAGAACTGGGCTCGTATGATGAACCCAAAGGATCTGGCCCCGAATCTATACTTTTAACAGAAGATGGACTGGAACTTTCCTTCAAAGCTTTTGAAGAAGAGACCTGACTTGTGTCGCCTGAGGCCCTAGAAGTCATTGGTAAGGTAGATGTGAACTCAGAAATCGCCTGCGATGTTGAGGAAAGTACAGCCTCACTTCCAGAGCTGGATCGTTGAGACGAAACATAAGCTGTACTTGAAGATGGACTGACGGAAGCCGAACTTCCATTGACTGATTCGGCAACCCTAGGATATAGAGCCCCCGCATTGACGCGTTCAATACCGAAAAGAGCCCATGCAAATAGAAGTACGACCTGCACCAAAGGAACTCCAGGTCGCATCAACGTTTTGTTAATGCAATTCTTTGATGTCGAAATTAGACGAGCTTGGTTGTAGACGGTAGCAGAGAGGCGAATGGTTATTAAATATTGTCACATCGAAATGCTTAGCATTCTTTCGATTTTTTTCAGTCCTGCTAATATTGTCACTTACGTAATCTAAGTACTTTCTTAAACAGAAGAGTCGTTCAGATTCAGAATATAATTAAATGCACTCGTGTTAAGGAAGTCTGTGGTCCTGTCTTGCCTCAAAGAGAACTTTCAAAGATTACCTCTCAACCCAGTCGAGGGTGCTCATCTGCGAGAGTCTGCTTAGTGCCCTTGCGAATGCAAAGCGTTCCTCGTCCACGGTAAAGAAGTTGTTCGATGCGTTGTCGGTGTTAGAAGGCTCAGAAGACTTCAATTGGTAGTTGTTCAGAATAGCTTCGGGCTCTACAAAGAGAGATTGGTAGTCTGCAGCGGCTGTAGTTGCAATCTTGCCCCCGTTATCGTAAACAGCATCCAAAAAGGTGATAAACCTTCTCACTTCATCACGAACATGGATCGAGAGGAACGGTATATCGGTTACTACAAAGCACTTAAAGTAGCTGGCAAGTGCAAGGTAGTCACCGGCCGCAAGGGGCTGGCCACAAAGTTCCTTGAAGGTGAACTGAGCTACTCGATCAGGCACACATTTTGGAACATTTAACTCTCGACCCCATACTTTAAGCTTTAGATCAGTTTGAGAGGCATGAGAGTTGGCTTCTGCATTTTGAGAAGAAGATTTGGAAGCCCCTAACTGCGAGAAGAAGTTGTACCACTGCTCCACATGCTTTTTACGAGCCTCTTCGCACTCTTCTGAGAAATACTTCATGCCCTTCTCAGGTGCATAGTAAATCGAGGATTTTGGTCTACTGACGCGACGGTAATCAGTGCGGGAGTCCAGATTGACGACCTCAGTTCTTTCTTTTAGTAGTTGTATGCAGGGGATGAAGGATTCACGCTGAATGCCATTGATGTAGAGATCGTCAGGTCTGCGATTACTTGTGGTGAAGAGCACTACTCCGTATTTTTTAGATAGTAGCGCCGTTAAGAGCCGCCTCAAGAGCATGGCGTCTGCAACATCGGTGACCTGGAACTCATCAAAGCAAAGTACTCTTGATTGTCGAGCGATCTCGGTGGCTAAGAATGGAATGGAATCTATTTCTTTGTGCTTGGCTTCAGATAAAGCGTCCAAGTTGAGTTCTTGCACGAGCTCGTGTGACCGTTTGTGGACATATTGCATAAACTGGTGAAAATGCAGCCTTCTCTTGGTTAAATGTGGCGGAACTGTAGAGTAAAACAGGTCCATGAGCATTGTTTTGCCGCAACCCACGTCTCCGAACAGGTATATGCCCTTCGGAATTCCCTCAGTGGAGTACTTCTCGTGGAACAGCAGCTTTGCAAGCTTGCTAGTCCGCCATCCTATCTGGCTCAGCGCATTAGGATCCTTGACTTGCGGTGGCTGGTATGTTACCAGTGATTGATGCAGGCCGCCCAACGAGCTGATCACTCCTCTTTGTAGTGGATCGTCTTTCAACCTTCCAGCCTGCACTAGACGGTCGTATTCCTGCAGCGGTGTGCGCAAACTTGAGTTAAATCGCACTGGCGTATAACCGACCGTTATGGCCCTGCCTAGCAATGCACGCCGAAGTCGTAGCATCGAACTTTGGTATGATGTTTTTTCCACCTTCGAAGTTAAAATCTTGAGATCTCCACCTGCACAGAGTAATCATCACAAGTAAGTCGGCTAGGAGCATGTGATCCGAGCCGACAATGAGTATTGATGATTAAAAATGATTTACTGTATCGCAATAACTCACTGACCTGTTGCTCGCGACTAATATGGTTTTCCATTGTTCGGCCTGCGTAGTTTTCCAGTTCTTGGCGGGCCTAGAAAAGGGTTATTAGTTTAGTGTCAGACCAAAGGTTTAAGTGGAGAACGCACTGCGAGATGAGCGGGAATAACACCTTTCACCACTGTACGCAGAGACATGTGTTGAAGTTATGGGGAGACTTCATACTTCAGTCAATATGATCGCACATGGATTTTTTTTTTGTTCGGTTTCAGGTATGAATTTGCAGTAAGCGCCCAATAAATCAAATGTCTTCCTTAATTTATGATTCCATTAGCGCCAAGGCTCGTAGATATTGTACAAAAAGACCCCAAATTCGTGGTTTCTTCGTGTCTTCTTCGGCCCTCTTATCAAGTTACATTGTTCTTTGTAACTTATGAATAAGAATTGCCGCCGAAGCCAACAAAACGAATCAGATACCTTGCTGGTTAGCGGTTGGTCAATATAACGTTTCAAGTGACCTTTCAGACACTCCTGTTTCAAAGGTATTGCAACCTTAACTTAAACGGTCAATTCTCCTCCTACCACCGAATGTCGTCCAATAAGGTTTCAGTCCTGAACTATGACCAAGAGCATCCTGACTTTGTTCTGTACTTCAAGCGTCTTTTAACTCCACGATTTGCCTGCAATCCCAGGCACTTCGAGTAAAATTGGTTTGAGCTGTACTTGCGATCAGTCAAGAGACACAGACATCTCTTGGAGTTGTGGTATTAGTATGGTCTCACTGGTTTGGAACTCAAGATCTCTCAAACCAATAGTTTTGGGCGAGTAGGATAAGGCCAACGTATATAGTTATGGGAGATTCAAGACGAAAAAGCGAAGATGGTAAGATACCTTGAGGAGGCGATGCAACATGAAAGGGCACGGCTATAGCGGATATGGAGGGTCTGAACGCTCAATTGGCGGGGCTTAAGATAGACGGATGTTTGGTAGACATTACTAGTGAGTTTCGCGCACTTGCGACTCGCATGAAGCCGGATAGCATAATCAAAGATCCGTCATTTGATTTATTCGAGGGAACGCATTCCCTGGAAGTTGACAACACAAAGTTGGATTCTAGCCTTATTCAGTTGTCAGAGGATGAGCAGTTATTCAGCTGCTCGACTGCATATGGGGAGTCTGAGGAAGATAAAGTTGCGTATGTGACCGCAGTTGCAGACCGTCTTTGCAGATCAATTATGGTATGGTTAGACGAATTCCAGACACTGCC
Organism: Lachancea waltii; assembly: GCA_030580015.1. Taxonomy (NCBI): domain Eukaryota; kingdom Fungi; phylum Ascomycota; class Saccharomycetes; order Saccharomycetales; family Saccharomycetaceae; genus Lachancea; species Lachancea waltii. The sequence continues at coordinate 15,382 of JAKTSC010000070.1, read as the reverse complement.
CACAACCGTTCTCAGCTGCCGATATGTGGAGCATCTTTTGTGTCAGTACACTGAAGATCCATCAGGAGACCTGAGGGGTTGTAGCCTCAATACAAAACACGCGTTGTTTGACCAAGTCCTAGTAAGTTGTGTAATTGGATCTTGCTTCTTTGCCAAGTTTGTGTCCACACTTTTCAAGGCTGGTGTCGTTTTCGAAGAAGAAGATATGAACTGCAATGCTATGGGCTTAAACCTGTTTTCAGGGGTTTACCTCAAAGTTGTAAAGGAGCATTTAAATTGCAGTATCGCACTTCTTGAAACCGAGTACCCGAATGCAAAACAGCTGACGCTAGTAGTGAAACTACTGGTAAATTTGATACAAATGCACGACTACTTGCCGTCCAACAGCGATAATTCCGCAGTTGTTGACGAACAGCCACTTCACAATTTGATAGGATATGCACAGAAGCTGAAAAATTACGAGTTACATGATTCAAGCATCTATTCAGGAGCTTTCTCCCCTGGCATTCAGAAACGACTCTCAAATCAATTTCCTCCTAGGGATATTGTGGAGCCTTCGGGCGGTGAATACGATGCCTTCATAGACATGTCAATGGACATGCTAAAAGTTTTGAGCGTCAACAAAGCCCAGTCTGCAATTGAAACAGCCCAGTTTGCAATCTTTTTCAATAGGACCAGGCAAAGAAATGTTGTGGCACGAGCATTCTTCCCATTGTACTTGATGAGGGACGATCAAACTGTTTTAGGCAGACAAACATTTAATGATTTTTCCAAGCAGCACATGATTGAGACCTCTCTCTGTGGCACTGCCCTTTCTCGACAGCTTATGGAACAACCAGAGACATCACCCTTGATAGAAAAGTTCGAAGAATTTATGCAGGAGGTCTCTGGTATCTTCTTTGAGTGGTATCAAAATACATCCCAAAACAGATGTAGATACAGGCAAGGCTACAATCGGCAGCTTTTATTGTGGGACTCCCTGCAAGCACAAATTGAGACCTTCGAGATGGAGCTAGAATCAGAAGGTGTGAGTGATCAAATTGATGCCTCTAATGCATTTATGCCTCTTACGACCACCATTTACCTCATGAAATTAAGGGCTATGTTAGATTTCGTCTTGAGAGGTTTTGAGCTCGAAGTATACAAGCCTTGGGAGTTTTTTTCCATGTTTTGGTACGCCTATTACCTGGCGCAGCATTTAGAGAACGGTTTAAAGAGGGTCCTGGAGAATATAGAAAAGACCATGACCTCGATTCAAAACATGAACAAGAAACTCAAGAAGCTGAAGGCAGGTGAGAAGAAGGACAAACTAAGGGCTACATATCAATGGAGAGTGAAACACGAAATGCCGCAATTGACGGAAAACATGAAGTTTATGAAATTTAATTTGCTGGAAGCGATGGTACTCAAAATCTTATCACTAGTTCAAGTGTTTCAGTTTGGCTTGCTAAAGTCCTATAGATTAATTGACAACAAGCTCCCCGCCAGCAACAAATTTAGCTCTCCAGAGTGGATACACAAACTCCGGTTCAAGACCTTTGCATCGATTGGTGTCCCCGAGCTGCCGTCCTACAGAGTCTTTGAAAACTCGCTTCAGGATTTCGTAATAACCGAGCCTATGTTTGCAGCTAAGCTAGCAAGATCTCTCGATTTCACAGAAGCAGAGCTTGGCAATGCTAAAACTGCCGCAGTTGCGATTCTAGATGCCATAGAGCGGGGTGATGGTACTGAGGGTCTAAGCCTCAGCACCGGCACTCGACTCGTTAAAGAGCAGGCTCATGCTCACTACAGCAGCCTGTATAACTCGATAGATGCGCTCCTTGAAAATGGTCGCATGCTTCGCACCCAACTCGGAGATTCTCCCTCCAAACTGCCATCTGGTAAGTTTTCAATTGTAGTGTCACGCCCCCATGGAACTTCGCCCTGTTTTCCTTTGCTTTCTTTAAATAGCACCAAGTGAGAAACATATCCCGTAATTACTACACACAATTAGGTCTCACTCCATCACGGAGGTAATTATAACTTGCTTATGTTACAAGAGGACAACTTCAACGGCTCATCGTAAGTAACACCTCTCTCGAGTCTTGAAAATCGTCATATAACTGCAATTGATTTTGCAATACCTCAGTCCTGCCTTTTGACAACAGGGAAACCAGTATCTACTTTAAATAGAGATTATTACATCTGATATGCTGTTATCACAAGCATCGTCATTAGCATTGTCACCGACACTGTCATCAACACTGTGTCACTGACGCATCCAGCTGTCGCTACTTTCACAACATTTGACTGTTCTTTGTAACACCCATACACCACTTATTATTTTCAGAAATATAATATGGCAAGAGACACCAGTATAGAAAGTATAAACACTGCAAGGTCGCTTCTGAAATTACGCTGCACTGCAGAGCAGACTGCGAGGTGAGAGAGGTACCCACAGAGGAGCCCTTGGCGTACGATTCTCTCTGTTCTGACTTTTTCAGATTGAAATTGGCACTTTTCTGTAATTTTTGCGTCGGTTTTTTTTGCGTGGGTCGTAAAAAAAATCATCGTAGCAGATCTCTAGGCGGAGGTCCTCCTAAGGGCTAGGCAGAGGTTCTCCCTACGGCTCCTGCTGGACGCATCTCTTCCGCCTAGCTTTAGTGTAGGACCCGCCTAGCTTCCAGGCAGGGGGCTGCCTACGACTCGGGACGTCCTGAGGCTGGAGAAGCAGTGGAACGAAGGCAGTACCAGAACTGTCGTCGAGGCTACTCCAAAATATTTTACCACTCTACACCTGCCTGTTTATCTGTTTCGGTGTCCAATAGTCCACGGTACTCATAAGGATAATCAATAAGACAAAATGCCTCCAAAGTTTGATCCAAGTGAAGTCAAGTTCTTGTACTTGAGAGCCGTCGGTGGTGAAGTTGGTGCTTCCGCCGCTTTGGCCCCAAAGATTGGTCCATTGGGTTTGTCCCCAAAGAAGGTTGGTGAGGACATCGCCAAGGCCACCAAGGACTTCAAGGGTATCAAGGTCACTGTGCAGTTGAGAATCCAAAACAGACAGGCTGCCGCCTCTGTTGTCCCATCTGCTTCCTCTTTGGTCATCACCGCTCTAAAGGAGCCTCCTAGAGACAGAAAGAAGGACAAGAACGTCAAGCACAGCGGTAACTTGCAATTGGAGGACATCATCGAGGTCGCCAAGACCATGAGAGAGAAGTCTTTCGGTAAGACTTTGGCCTCTGTTACCAAGGAGATTTTGGGTACTGCCCAATCCGTTGGCTGCCGTGTCAACTACAAGAACCCACACGACATCATCGAGGCCATCAACGCTGGCGAAATCGAAATTCCAGAAAACTAAACTCCAAATATTTGGGCATAAAGAAAAATCCTGTTCCATCATTTTTCTGTATCTTCTAGTCTAGGGTTTTTTTTAACAAGAAAACTTAATGTATCTTCCGTTTATTGGCTCTGTCCTGGTTTTACTAATTTGATCTTATCCACTTACAGTTCTCTTACCGTTGTTCCCTGAATCGAGATCGCGATCCTTACTTGAAACCGATTCCATCATTCCTTTTACTTGCTAAAACCGTTTGTCTACACTCTGGAACTCAGCTCGAATAGCGAGAATCATTGACGTGGAAAGTTGTTCTTTCGGGAAAAGCTAGTACACATCGATACTCTTTCTATTCGAATTTACTTACGTGTTGAGCTCCAATTTTAATAGCAAACAAGATCCATCTGTCAATTACTCACCAAAATATACCTTGCTGAGATCAATACTCGCTGTGGTTATATTGGTCCATTTCAATGACAAACATCCTTGTAAAAAAACAGTAAATTTCTTATGATGCGTAGCTTGGTGCTTAGTAGTCCTCTTGAAAGATATTTCGAGAAGCGCCAACACCGTCTCTTCTTGATTATAATGGCACGAGTTCTTGAATGCCTAGTGTGTAGTTTGTGCCGTCGTTATTGACGTAGTTCATGGTAACAAGGATTATTATGATCCGGCCTGGCCGATAGAACCCTTCATCAAGAACTTAAAGTCTCTTGCTGAGTAGGCAAATGTCGGCAGATTCTGTCGATCAGGTGTTCGAAAAGGCCATCTCAACGATCCATACACTTTCATCTTTGAAAGGCTACAATTCTTTACCAAGGCCTCCCGTAGCTATCAGAACCGAACTTTACGCCCTTTTCAAACAATCGACTGAAGGAGATGTGGAACGTGTGCTACCTAGGCCGAAGGATGATCCCAACGTACTCGATAACAGTGTTGCGATAAGAAAGTGGGATGCTTGGAGAACCAAAGCTGGTCTAAGTAAAACTCAGGCCAAAAAAGAATACATCCAGATGCTCATCTCAACGATGAAATCGTACGCTATGGGTACGCTTGCAGCACGAGAGTTATTAGCTGACTTAGAGTTTCTATGGATGCAAGTAGCCCACGAAAATAGTGATGATAGCGACGAAAGCGGCGGCATGATATTTGCCATTCAAGACGAGTTACAAGATTCAAAGTCTATCCGTCTTCGGAGGGAAATCTACGAGACACTATTCACTCTTAATGAAAGCAAGACGTTGCTTCCAAAGAAGGATGCTCCTGACCGTAAACGAGCCGGTGAGAATTCCAGTTCTAGAATCTCACAGCTTCGAAGGATAGTGATTTGGATCGTAAGCTTTCTCTGTCGCAAAGCACTAGCCATCGCCAAGGCAGTGCTTTTTCAAGCTTCGATAATGGTTGCTTTACTAGTAACGGCGAAGCAATTGGGATTGGTTTCGCCTTTGTCGATTGATCTCACGCATACACACGCAAAGCCTTTCGAATCACAGGGACGGCCCAGCTCCCGGTTCGTGTCCTTTGTTTGTGGCGGATTGGCGTCAGCTTTTGGCTACCTCAATCGTATAACGCATTTGAATATTCATCGTCTGTATATCAACGTAGGTTAGGTCTAAGCATTTCAGACATGCCACTATGAATTTCGCCTCCATTATAATGTGTAAGATTGGGCCGCTTGAATGCGAAAGGCCCTCGAATAATCAGTCCTTAGTCTCTGCATTTCAAATGCCCAGGTGGTGACTGTTAAATAAACTGTCTATTCCTTTTGTACATTACGCCAATAATGATGAACTTTAAATTTAAAAAAATGGTAGTAGGACCTCGGTAGCTGCTGGCCATTCTCCACATGTTCTCTGTATCGTGACTTTCACTTATAACACTGCTCGACACGACCGAACAAATCAATCATTTCTTGTCATGTCTCTTTACTTTATGAGGGTGCCTTGAACCCGAATGTTTTACGTGATTTCAGCGATAAATCTCCATATTGATAAAGAGGCACAGGATTAAACGGGACCCTGTCAAGTAACATACCCAGCGCTTTCTCAACTGCGAAACAGCTAGATTGTGGAAGTAAGCATTTATATGTATATCACTCTGTACTAAAGAGTCATCGCCGATGATATCGGAACCAATGGTCAACTCAAGTAAAGAACAAAAGCCTGGCGCGCTTAGAAGTGCTTCAGGCGTGACATATGTCAAGATATAAGTGGAGGGATCTGCTTGACATAAATTCCCCAACGGCGTCTTACCTATCGCCACTAGCGTGCGTAGCGCATATCGATGTCAACGCATTCTTTGCACAAGTGGAACAAATACGATGTGGTTACAGCAGAGAAGATCCAGTGGTATGCGTTCAGTGGAATTCCATCATAGCTGTTTCATATGCGGCCAAGAAATTTGGAATAAGTCGAATGGATACGGTATTCGATGCGTTCAAGAAGTGTGACCATCTTATCCCTGTTCATACCGCTGTTTTCCGCAAGGGAGAGGACTTCTGGCAGTACCACGACGACTGTGGGTCTTGGTATACCGAAGAAACTAAAAAACTATCCCCTGAGAAGCACAAAGTTTCTTTGGACCCGTATCGGCGCGAAAGCCGTAAGATCCTTAAAGTTTTCAACGAGTGGTGCGACCTCGTAGAGAAAGCAAGCGTGGACGAGGTTTTTCTTGATCTTGGACGCAATGTCTTCTCCCTGCTCTTATTTGAAGGATCGTTTGAGAGTTTAGACGGGATACGATCACAGTTTAAAAACGGGGAATATGACTTGGATGACTTTCTTCCAGCGGTACCGAGCGCTTTACATATTCCTATCGAAGCAGGGGATTACAACCCAAAAGAGAGACCATTGCTGAAGGACTGGGATGACGTCCTCTTCTTCCTGGGGTCGACGGTTACAAAGAAAATCCGAGATCATATTGAAAGAGAACTGGGCTACACAACTTCCTGCGGTATCGCGCGCACCAAAACTGTTGCTAAATTGGCCTCAAACTTCAAGAAACCCAACGCTCAAACCATAATACGTAACTGCAATATTTCAGACTTTTTGGACTATGAGGGCCAAGAGCTTACTTCCTTCTGGAGTATGGGGGGGATTCTGGGTAAAGAACTTTCAAAGCTACTGAATCTTCCCAATGAAGGGTCGCTGAGGTATATCAGGGAATCTTGGCCAGTCTCGAGCGATGATCTGGCCGCGCATATGAAAGAGAAAATGCGAATGCTTGAAACCTCCAATAACAAGGTACATGGGATAGATGGTGAACATGTGCAACAAATAGCTGAGAAAGTATTTCAGTTATCTCGGGGAGATCACCGAATGTCTTTCAATCCTAGGCCTGTTATAAAGTCGATGATGTCGAATAAAAATCTCAGAGGAGATTCTTGCAAGCACTATTTGGACTGTTTAGCCTGGTTAGAGGTTTTTAGCGGGGATCTCATCGGGAGAATAAAAGAAATAGAACAGGAATATGAAAGAACAGTAGTCCCAAAAACTTTAACCATAATGACAAAAACTCGCACTTTTCAAAGACACACTAGAAGAGCTACTTTGATTGTCGGAGGGCGCGTCAAAGCAAAGGATCTTATGGAATTGGGCACACGATTAGTGAGAGAGTTGGAGGCAAATTATGGCACAAAAAATGACTACTACCCGCTAACAGGTATGGCGATGTCACTTTCAAACTTCGATATTGTAGAAACCGGAAAGACTATCGTCGATATGTTTGGGCAGCATAATCAAGTATTACGGAGAAATGGCAGTGACTTCGCCAAGCCAGATACAGAGACAGAGCCTACGGTGCCAGATACAGAGATTAAGAGCTTCGCATGTGATCCATGCAACCAACGTTTCGAAGATGAGTCCAGCTTTAAGGAGCATATGGACTATCACTACGCTTGGAAACTATCTGAGAGTTTAAACGGCGCTCAAGAAGACTCTAAAAATCTCTCATACGGTGAGCGTAAACTGCTGTTTTCCAAAGCTAAGCGAGCTGGATCAGAAGCTAAGGCCAGAATCAGCAAACGACCAACTCAGTCAAAGGAAAGAGATATTTACAAGTATTTCACTAAGTAATTCGGAGTAAAAAACAAAAATTAATGTTTACGCACCACACGGTATTTGCGCTGTTACAGACCGTTAGACATCTTTGGTCGCTTCAAAAGTGATTTACTATCATCTCAACTTAAATTTGCTTTTCATCTCCTAGAGTTCAACCTGAACCATAGCTTCAATATCAAAAAGGCAATTTGGCCGAGTGGTTAAGGCGTAAGATTAGAAATCTTTTGGGCTCTGCCCGCGCAGGTTCGAATCCTGCAGTTGTCGTTTCTTTTTGTTCTGAAGATTCATTCAGGCTCAAAAACATATAAAGTTTTATCCATGGTATAATTTCAAAACAATGACTGTAGATAAAACTGCCGGCACCATATCCCTTTCTTTATCCTCACTTATCTTGTTATTTACTTTACGTATTACGGGCCACTACTTCATCAGAAGGGTGATGCATATAAATACACGGGAGGGGTCTTTCTTCAGATCATGCTCATGAAAAGGCACCCTGGTAAAGTCGTCAAATCCACAAAAATACCATGACTATATATCCAGAGAAATCTCATCAGGGTTTGACGGTTGACTCCGGGGGTTGGCGACACCAGTAGTTGAAGCCACGAATGCAATATTCCCATCTTCCTGAGATACTTTCTCCGAGGAAATTTTCATGCTTTCACCTAACTCGCGTTTCATTCTCAACATTTCTTTGTATGATGACTTGTCACCGTGTCTCAATTCGAATTCATTCCAGAATTCCCAAAGTTGAGTATTTCTCCCGGGAGGCAATAAGTGGGCACCGTACTTCAACGCTGCTCTTGCCCGACCATTTTCATGCAGACTTTCCTCTGTCTTGGCGAAGTCAATAACGAATACTATTGCTTTTGAATTGGGAAGAGTTTGAATACACTGTTCGTACAGGCTCCTGGAACTTTCAGGGCCCAAATATTCTTTCGACCGCTCTATGCAAGTCTGCCAGAGTGTCAGTTGCGCGGGCACGTTTTTGCATTTTACGCATCCACGAGCTAATATATCGATAGCCCTCTTATCCAGTCCTTGTGAGTGCTCGAGATCACTGTAGAGTATGAAGAAGGTAGGACAATCAATTCCTTCATCCACGAGCCTCAATGCTTGCTCGAAAAGATCCCTTAGGGTCTCAATAGGTCTGTCTCTTTCGAGGGAATACTGTAAATAGAGAGACCAGACTTCAAACTGTACCTCGGCCGGAAATGTTGCAATAGCGCGTTCGTATACTCGAAAGCTTTCTTCCCATCTATCTTGTGTCTGTAGGAATTGTGCATAGTTAAGAAACTGCAACGGTGATGCTAGCTTCAGCGAGATCAGCTCCTCGTAAGCAGATTTTGTTTCGGATACATCATCTTTGGTACTGCAAGATGACTCAAGTAAGTCGATGTAAAGAGACCATAGCTTTTGAGAGGAAAACGTAACTGCCTTAGCTGGAATTTGACTATTTTTCGAGCTATAGTTCTCTCTCACAATATCCGCATTTTTCGGTACTTTCAGCGCATTTTTTAAGAGTTTTATCGAGGTTTTTATTTGTCCACACTCTAGTTCCATTTCAGCCCAGTGGGTCCAGATAATCTCTATATCTTTCAAGAATCTGAAAGGTACTCTGAGGGCTCGATCAAAAGTTTCCCTAGCCGTGTCATAATCTTTAGATTCGATATAAAGCTGAGCAAAATGGCACCAAAGCTGTGCGAAAATACCTGGCTGTGTAACGAATGCGTGATCAACCTTCAAAATAGCATCTGTATAAACGTCGGCTTTTTTCTGAGGTGAGGAGAAAAGGCCCGCTCTAGCTATCCAAGCCTCAACATTATTGACGTTTTGCCTTAGCGTTAAATCATTCAATAGAAGTTCATGGGAGTTCATAAGATACTCTAGTAAATCCATATTGTAGGATAAATCGCGTTCCAATTGATGCTGGCAATCCGGGTCTTCGACCTCCTGTGCTTCACGAATACAGCCTGTCACGAAAACTTCTAAAATCTTGATCAAAAAGTCATAAATCTGGGAGAACGCACGCGCCGTTGTTGTGGAAGATAAGGCGTCTTGTAATGTAGTTCTCGCCATCGAAAAATCTGCACTTTCAAGGTGAAAGGTAGCAAGTTTAATCACTAGCGTTGTGTGATGGTCCGGGAAGGTCTCAAGGCATCCTGCTAGGGCATGGACATATTGCTCGCTACTAGTTTTCTGTAAAGACTTGAGGTAACGAAGATAAAAGTCAAAAAGAGTGTTTCTTGTTGGCTTAAAATTTCCACAAACGACGTATTTCTTGTAAATCATTACAATAGATGGATGATCGCCGGTAAGGGCTAATAGAATAAGTGCATGCTCAAGGTCATCGGCAACTTCCACGTAACGACACAGCATATGAGAGCTCCATAAGTCTACAGGCTCCTGATGTACAGATTTGACAAAGAAAGCTTCCTGAATAAGTGCATCAATGTCTTGATTATCATCTGCGAGGTCCGGTGATGCCAGCATCGAAGTTTCGATGAAGTGTATGACCATCGCCCATATGCGAAGGTGATGCTCCAACCGTAGAGATTGAAGTGCTCTGTTGAGAACGCTCCTTATTTCCGCTAGGTTTTCCTGCGAAATGACATGACCCAAATACAGCTCCCATAACTCTGCGTTTTGATGGCATAGGTATACAGCCTTTCCAAACAGAATATTACATTTCTCGAATTCCTCAGCAAATAAAACAGGATTTACACCTTTCAGTAAACCTACTCGCCATTTGAGATATTCCATCCACATCTCATCACAGCCAGGCAGCTGGTATAAGCATCGCTCATAAACCCATGCAAGCGCGCTTTCGTTTTCTTGACCTTTTTTATGCTCTAGGTATCGTTTCCATACCACCAAATTCATGCCATCTTCCTGAAGCTCATATTCGTATGCAATATCTTCTTTACTCGTAACGTAACGAGCGAATGGATCGGTATCCATACTAGGCTTCTTTAAGTGATGCTGGGCTCATCGAAACTTATCTTAAACAATCTTTTAATTGACACTGAAAGAGTACATATGTACTCATGAAGTTCGTTCTGAAAATTTCTTAAATGGAAAGGGGATATACATCACTTGATTAAATGAACGGAGCTTTGTAGAGGGTTCAAACACTTTTACCGGTGGCAAAGAGAGCTAGTTGGTGTAAGCGGAGCTTTTAGAAGGATCCCAAAAATGTCCACGAATAGAGAACAGGTTTTTCCGACGCGTATGACGCTCGGGCTGATGAAATCCAAGTTGAAAGGTGCTACTCAAGGACATTCGCTGCTAAAGCGTAAATCTGAGGCCTTGACCAAGAGATTTCGCGACATCACGAAGAGAATCGATGACGCCAAGCAAAAGATGGGACGTGTGATGCAGACGGCTGCCTTTTCGCTGGCGGAAGTGACGTACGCTACAGGCGAGAACATAGGATACCAAGTGCAGGAAAATGTGTCTACTGCGAGGTTCAAGGTCAAAGCGCACCAGGAAAACGTAAGTGGTGTTTACTTGCCGCAGTTTGAGAGCTACATTGACCCGGAAATCAATGACTTCAAGTTGACTGGTCTAGGGCGTGGTGGTCAGCAGGTGCAGCGCGCTAAGGAGATCTATTCGAAGGCCGTGGAAACCTTGGTGGAGCTTGCGTCTCTGCAGACAGCATTTGTGATCCTTGACGAGGTCATCAAAGTCACGAACAGAAGAGTCAATGCCATTGAGCATGTCATCATCCCAAGAACTGAGAACACCATCGCTTATATCAACAGTGAACTGGACGAGTTGGACAGAGAGGAGTTTTATAGATTAAAGAAGGTGCAGGAGAAGAAGCAGCAACAGACTGCTGAGCTTGATGCGCGGATGAAGGCTGCCAATCAGCAAAAGGAGCTCGAGAAGAAAGAAGCCGAAGCTAGTGACAATGCTGATGAGAAAGCCAAAAAAGAGGGTAGCACCAAATCTGAAGAGAAGGCACCTACTACAGTCCCACCTTCACAAGAGGCTCCTGATCTTCTTGGCGAACAGGAGGAAGATGTCATTTTCTAAACAAGAACTCTTCTATCTGATATACAATATTACATACCAGTATCTACGAAAAAAATCCAAGGGTTGAAAATGAATTAAAGCACCACTCCTCAGTTCAGTCAAGTACTTTAATAAAATTTCAGTGATGAGGCTTCTACCACTCTTATCGTTAGCCTCTTTGGCCTTGGGATGGCCAATAACAAATGAGCTGAGAACATTACAACTATCGGAGACGCAAATAGTACAAGTAACAGAGTATGAGAAGTTGAAACTGAAGAGGCAGGGGGTGAATTTTTTCGATATTTCCCAGCTTTCGGGTACTCTGAACCCAGCTGATGCCACTCCTGAAGTCCCGCTCTACAATTATCCTAGGCAGCTCGTCTGTGGCACCAAAGTTAAGAAACTCATTAAACAAATTGACCAGACATCAATGCAGGACAATCTGAGAGTTTTCACGAATTTCTATACGCGGTATTACAAGTCAGAGACGGGCCTAAAGTCTGCGTACTGGCTTTCTGAGAAGTTGACAAACGTAACAGAATGCCTAGGCGAAAACAGGACTCAGATTCACATTGACCACCACGACTGGAACCAGTTTTCTATTATCGTGAGGATAAAAGGTTCAGAGACACCTGAGAATATTGTAGTTTTTGGGTCTCACCAGGACTCTATGAACTTGCTACTACCATCCTTGCTCCCTGCACCAGGTGCGGATGATAATGGTTCAGGAACTATTACAAATATTGAGGCGCTCAGAATTTATTCCAACTACCTCGCTGAATCTCAGGATTGGCCAAAGAATACAATTGAATTCCATTTCTACTCCGCGGAGGAGGGTGGGTTATTGGGATCGTTAGACGTATTCACCCGCTACGCGGAGCTGGATAAAAAAGTTATAGCCATGCTTCAACAAGATATGACAGGCTATGTTGCCGATCCTGATAACGAGCATGTGGGAGTAATCACAGATTACACGACTCCGGGCTTGACCAACTTTATTGAGCTTGTGATCGACGAGTATCTCGATATCCCCTACATTGAGACCGAGTGTGGTTATGCATGCAGCGACCACGGGAGTGCCACGAGAAACGGCTTCCCAGCAGCATTCGTTATTGAAAGTGAATTCTCGAAATCTAACCGATACATTCATAGTACGATGGATACAATGGACAGACTAAATCTCCAGCATATGGCTGAACATGTTAAACTGGTGGTAGGAGCTACCTTAGAATTAGGCCATTGGGATACCTCATTCAACGGCACCATGCGAGCCGCAGAAAGTTTGTAATGGTCAATAGAAGCAAAAATGAGGGGGGAGGTTACGATTGAAATATGTACGTTATTTACAGGCATTTTTTTTAATTCTCTCTTGGGAATCGGTGATAATGAAAGCAGACCGCCAGTGTCAGACTGTTACTGTCTCAACGCTTTACCTGATTTGCCTCTTGGTCTGTCTTTGACCTTCATTCTATTCTGGTTCTTTCCTCTTCTGGTCTTGTAACCCTTGGCCAATTGGCCCCAAGGCGAGACGGATAGCTTCTTAGACTTAGACTTACCTCTACCACCACCGTGAGGATGATCACATTTGTTCATAGCGACACCTCTAACCGTGGGCCTAATGCCTCTCCATCTGGATCTACCAGCTTTACCCAGAGACAGATTTTGGTGGTCGATGTTAGAAACAACACCTAGTGTAGCGCAGGCTTCGAGAGATACGTAACGCTGCTCACCACTTTGTAGCCTAATAATGGCCTTCTTCTTTTCGGGTAACTTGGCAATCACACGGGCATAAGCACCGGCTGCACGACAGAATTTGCCTGGACCAACAGGTGTGATACCAACGTTGTGTATAATGGCACCGACAGGGATCATGGAAATAGGCAGACAATTGCCCCTTTGAGCAGTCCGCACACTGAGAATGGCGGGATCGATCTTGCCACCCATCTCCTTGAGTAGGTTTTCAGGCACACCTCTTCTGTAGGACTCCACGGTGTCGCCAGCTCTGAGACCATCACAGGCCAGGATATAGCTGAGCTCTCCAGTGGCAGAATGTTTGAGAAGGGCAATGTGGGCGGACCTGCCGGGGTCATATTCGATACGCTGGACAGTTTGTTCGCCAGGAGTGAAGCGGGTGAAATCGACCATGCGAATTCTACGCTTGTGACCACCACCGCGGTGACGAACCGTGATGCGACCTGTATGATTTCTACCACCAGTGGACCGCTTAGCCACCGTGAGTGACCGAATAGGCCTGCCCTTATGCAGATAAGGGTAGATAGGAGCACGGTACCAACGGAGACCTGGAGACACAGGTTTCAGTTTCTTGAGTTTGGTGATCTCTTTGGAAAGTTTGCGTCTACGCTTGATGAGCGCATCCTGCTTCTCTAGTGTGACTAGATCTGCATCATTGGGAATAATGCGAAGCATTTGAGCGGTAACGGCCGCTGGCGTAGGTTTGACTTCTTGCTGCCACAGGGAAGAGTGATTGGTAAAGAACCTGGCGTTCAGCAGCGGCAAAGGCGCCGGAAAGCGCCTCGCAGACGCTGCGAAGCACCTGGATAGATACATGAGGGAGACCGGAGGAGCGATTAGTGTAGAAGAAATGGGCAACGCGCTGTTAGTTGTGGGAAGCTTAAAATTTTGCATAAACAATGTGGGAAATGTAAAACACGCGAGTACTTCGTGTGCATGTGATCTCATGAGTACATCACGTGGGTAACCATATTTTTAGGCTGGCGTAGTTCACCGCTCAGCATACTGACACCTTACTGAACGACGATGGAAGTGACTATCCACAGTACTTTGTATAGTTTCGTTAGTGTATTTTGTTTTTGAACTCTCGTCAAAGCGATCTTCACCGTCTATCATCCACCTTAATTCGTACGGTACTCATTCCGGGTCTCAAAGCGCCTGTGAGGAGGAGGAGAATCAATGAGACACCCTAAGGTGAGAACGGAAGAGGCGAAATCGATCCAATGCAGAGATTTGATTTCAAGAACAACTCGAATGAAAAAAGCGAGAATAAGGCAGCATACGATAGGCCTGGGACTTGAGTAGCTCAATGGACAAGATAGTTGCCAATAAAATAGTAAGCTCAGTGTTTGTTTTTATTTCCAAAAAGATTATATAAGGAAGTGCGGATGTATTGCAAGATTCGACAGACAAAAGCCGGATGTTGAAGCTTATACAGTCACCCATGAAGCACTAACAACTTGTTTGGCCATGACCTTGGAATAGGAATGATCCATGAAGCAATTGGATACGGTATCCATACTTTGAAGGAGGAGCTTCATATCATAACACACAAGTGATTACGAGAAAAGGTATGTTGAGTCAAAGCAAGTCACTTTACGGGCAGAAACAGGAGCAAATAGGTACGAGGCCGTCAGGTAAAACGTGTGATAGAAAAACGGCCTTGTGTTGGCCTACTATGTCAGCGTTCGTCGCTAGCATAGACTAGTCATTCCTAGCATACATTATTCGGGCCTAGCATGCACTATGTTTTTGGGCCTGCGCTAATACCAACGAGCATGGGAAAGTAGCCTGGGAATATGCCTGAAGGTGTTCACATTGATCTCCCCATCAGATGCCGCCGTCGAGGAGGAGCACAATTTTGTCAGATATGGGGCGTGATGTGATGGTACGGATTGCATAATGACACATGAGTACAAAGTGATCTGGAAAGTGTTTTTATACATCAGTGAACAAGAGGTGGATGAGAAGTGAAGCGACGTGTGGTCGATATTCTGGATATTAAACCCATGCAAGCATATCTTTGAATAACAGAGAATCATAGCAGTGGGGAAATTCTTGTCTTTCAGGGAGTCTCAGTCTAGGTTTTTGTGCAAGTACCAGAGAAACAGGATCTAATCATTGGACAAAAAGAATCACAAAGACCAATTTGTCAAAATGTCAGAACTAGACCGCCTGTCAATGTGTGATAGTACAAATTGCATAATGTCAGATTAGTACGAAATGATAATTGATGTCT